>JAJHUR010086880.1:0-15164 GCA_027495735.1 Lutjanus campechanus
GGGCACAAATGAGTAAAAGTTCAAATTCTAGCCACAGCAAGCAGTGAAATTCAAGCTAAATACTGGTGAAAAATAGTAGAAAAAGATGTTATGATTTGAGCTGGTCTGCTCAGGCAGGGAGTTCCACAGCCTGCAGCAAGAGGACCCTCGGTGATACGGTGAGTTTTAAGAAGCGCCAGAGGGGGGCCTGCCTGAGGAGGATCTCAGGAGCTGCTCATGGGGGATGAAAATTTTCCTAAAATATAGCTGGAAGCCTGGACATGTCGGCTATTGCCTTAAAAATTAACAGTAAAGGCCCGAAATTAATTTTTAAAACTCATGGACGGCCAGTGAAGAGATGTATTTAAGGCTGGAATGTGTTTTCTGAGAATCTGTGGTGACTGAAAACAAGACTGCATCATCCTAGTTACTTTATTATCAGTGGTTATTATTATTATTATTATTATTATTATTATTATTAGTAGTAGTAGTAGTAGTAGTAGTAGTAGAGGAAGTAAAGGTGGCGGAACAAGCAGAGCTCAGTAGTGTGATTTTGATTCATTGACATGGTGGCACAGAGACATTCTACTCTACATAGTGACAGTCTAAGGCTATCTCCGTGGTTACAACACGGTCTGCAAAACATGTGTGCTCATTATAACCTCTGCAATTACATAATTGCGGCTGGTACATGAGTCTGGCACATGCATGTCAAAATTTTAAAAGCTGTGGTCTGTGGCTGCGGCTGCAGGTCCTTGTTAATGATTGGCCTTTTGGTCTGTGGTACCATTGACCCAGTCACTTAGGAAGCAATTTATGTGCTGTGCAACCTCTGGATGTTATTAATATTTATAATTTCTGCATGATATATGCAGGCTATCTACATACATTACATTGTGGTTTTAACAGATAGGGTCAGAATATAGAGAATATAGGTATATGATGTCTTCAATACATATTATTTTAATTGTTATTTTACAATGTCCCATGGAGGGACCCATGTGGATAATTCCCAAAGGGAAGTATGGTCTCACTTTGAGTGGATAGAAAATCTGCCATTTGATGAACTGGGTTCGGACAGCTCTCGGCACTTGCCAAGTTATCACTGGGCGAAACTGGATAGATCTTTAACCAATCAGAGCAATCAAATGTCTGACGTAGCTCCAGGCGACACATGCAGTTTGGGGCAGTGCTTGGTCTGTTTTCAAGCAGGAAAAAAATGGTGGCACGGTCTTGAACTTTCTCAAGTTACAGCCACACTACACTACAGCTACAACAGTACACTAACATGTGTTTCTGAAAACATTCCTGAAAACATTTGAGGCCAGGAGTAGGAAATGCAGAAACAGAATATTGATTCACTTTGATCAGCAGTGCATTGCACTCGAAAACATGTGATATTTGACAATTCTGGACCAGTGACACTCCTCTGTTGGAGCAAATGAATCCTCACAGCTTTGTCTGGTTCTGAAGCTGCACTTATAGACTTCTTGGGAGTGCACTTGTTAAATCTGCAGGTCTGCAAGAATGAACAACCTCGCGTTACGGACATTTGGAATCAGCCAAAGAGACATCACATGCTGCTTCTCTTTTGTTCTTCACAGCGCCCCTGATATGTGCCTCAGTAGTTTTGTCCACAGTGGCCACGACAATGTTAGAGAGCAATGGGATCTCCATCAAGGACAGAAGACTTCACAGACTTGTGAAAGTATGCCTCCCAGCTACGCTCAAAGGTCAATTAGATTCGCCTTCGACATTTGTCGCTACCTTTCTCATGTGCAACCATTTAGATGACAGCTTACTGCAACGTGCGCGACAGAGGAAAAGCTTGTTTCTGAGTTCCAAGGACTTTACACCACCACCTTAAAACCATGCTACGATCTTGACAAGAAAACTTCACCATGAGAGAATGTCAAATGGCAGATGGAGCTACCAACTTTGCGAACAGGCACATGGTAAAAAAAAAAAAAAAAAAGTAAAAATAGTGCATTGCTGCTACATTGTGCAAGATATGACAGAAACTTTGGCCTCTCAGGGAGACTGATAGGGTTGGTAATCAATGCCAAACAGTCTGCCAGATTACTTGGCCAGCTTCTCCGAAATCTGGCTCTCAAATCACATTTTCCTGCTTGTACTCTTGTTCTGCAACACCAGATACTTGTCATGAAGTCTTTTTAGCTGTTCAGAGCCACAAGACACTGAAGGTTCCACTCTCACTGGATCACTTAAATCATGCAGGTGCATCAGTCTCCATCAATCTGCCTTGAAATATGGTTCTCTTTTTTTGGGAGGAAAGGTCTCTTTTCTGAAAGCACGATTTTACACAAGACTTGGTTGTGTGGAATCTCAACCCAACAACCTCTTTTTACCCAAAGTAGGTGACTCAGGAATTCATCAAACATGTCTGGAAGGTTGCAGACCAGACTATAAACTCTGGCTACATGAGTTTTTTCTGTGTTCCACAGTGCCCTCATTATGTAACCCTCCCCCGGGGCCTTACCTGAGCCGGGGTTGTGTTTAGCTGTGTTGGAGGATGTGTGAGAGGTGGAGGTGGAGGCCACCCTCTGGTCTGAACTCATGTTGTCCTGGCCAAGAGGTGAGCTGGACTTTCTCGGCTTCTTGTCTGTCAGGTGCAGTGGGGAGCTCTTCTTGGGGGGCGGCAGTGGTCGTCGTGGCCTGGCCGTGGCATTGACCTTCAACCAGGCTTGGGCTTTGTACTCCACAATCTCTCCGTAGTTGGCCCGTGTCACCCGGCACTCGTACAGTCCTTCGTCACTCTTGCTGACTCTGGAGATCTGCAGCTTGTGTGAGATGTCGTTGCCCTGGACTTTCACTGTCTGTTAGAGTAATTAAAAGAGACCACAGTGTCATAACACTGGATGGTACGGTGGAATACAACCAGGTTTCATGACACATCTTGCCACTTTATTCTACAACATGCTACATGACCGTTATTACAGTGACATTTGGGCGAATTTTAGCTCATATCCAAAAGTGGCAAAGGTAATTACAGGTGGAAAATGCATTGCTATGGCCACATATTTCTTGGCTAGTCAGGCCAGGGTTGAAGTAGTGGCTCTCAACTGTATGCCAGCCTTGAGGGCTCTGGACTAACTTTTAATTTTGGTGGCACTGGAGCCAATATTTTTTGCTTACTGGCTTGAGCACAAAGTTATGCTTGTGGTGTCTTAAGATGTGTTTAAATAAAATCTGTCAGAATACATGTACATTTATATAGCAATTCCATTATACATTATTATATAGTCAGTTTTTTGGAAAGTCAACTGACAAACTGGTTATAGATGAAAAAAAAGCTACTTAGTAATTTACATTTTTGGCAGGCATTAAGGTAATTATTCACAGAGATGCAGCAGTCTTGTAAATCCAATATAACCATAAAGACATCCCACTTATCAAGTTGCAATGTTGACGAAAACATTTCTATTATTATAAGTTAGGATGCTGCGTAAAGTATGAATAAAAACAGAATGCAATGATCTGAATCTAATATCATTTTATGTCTACACTGATGCGTCGCCATGCCAACGTACTGGTTTTGCCAAGGTTTTACAAGTGTAGTGGAATGAAGTAAAAAAGAGGCAGGATAGAAGAGTCTGAATCGGTGACTGAGTCTTAAATCCACAACTGTGCGTGTGTGCATTTATTAATAAAGAAGGGTAAAGAAGTGATCCATGGCGGTGTGCACAGCTTTGAGAGCAGCGCAGCAAATTCACTTGTTAATCAGGACAGCTCAAGTGGACATGCTGCGACAGATGGAAATATTTAGTGGTACATGGCAGATCTTTGCTGACATATGCCAGACCCGTCTCCTAGAATTTCCATTTATACACAACCATCTTTCTGTTTGTTTTTACCAGATACTTTTGAAATAAAGCTAATAAACTGTATGCCTGAATTATGTTCACTGGCAATGTTTGTTTTCCAGTCCACAGAGTGTTACAGTATGTTCTTGTTCTTCGCTGAGGTCATAGGAAGGTTGGGGTAAACAGCCGGATAACAAAGCGGAGGAGTTTGACAGTGGAGACTGGGGTTTGCATCCTGAGTCCCACATGTGCTTAGCTTTAGACAGCAAAAATCATCTGGGAAAGTAAAGGTCCTGTTTTTAATTTAATATTAAAAATACTCCTGCCCTTTGACTTCTGACTGTTCTAACTTTTACTCCTACTGTATTTTTAGTCTGTACATTTTGCATCTTTGCAGATTAACTAACTAAACACTAACACTAACTAAACCTTGTTTTGCTTGTCTAGGATAGCATTATGTCTCTGTCAGAACATTAAGTATTTGCTGTGGCAAATCAGTAGTTCCTAGTCATTTCTGAGATACAGGGCTGCATATGCAAGTAACATGGCTACAGACTAGAGCTCTTGAATGGCACATGTCCTGGAGCAACCTAATGAAGATCCCCATAATGGCATACCTCCCAAGTACACCCCTACTGTACATTTTCTAGCAATCCTCAGTGCTTAATTTGCGGAATGGACATACCTGGCAACATGCTTGTAAGTTGTGCATGGTGAATTTGAGTAGAACCTTTTGATTCAAAATAAAAAAGACACCCTAATTGGCTGGTAGAATTCTGCTATGCTCTAAAAGTAAAATTATGGTTTCATACAACAACCTGGGTTTTACCCATTGTCCCAATTTGTACCGAGTAAATTACTCCACAAAATCCTGGAAAGGAATTGCTCTAAAGACTTAGATCTATGCTATTACAACAAAGTTTACAATGAAATTATAACTCATAGAAACTATGACCTAATTTGTAATTAACCAGAATATACTTCTAAAAGATAACTATTGGTTAGGGTTGGGCAAATTATTAATATTACAGTGATATCATGATATGAGACTAGATATCGTCTTATCATCAGATTTGAAATATCGCTGCATCGTGTTAAGTCTTTTCCTGGTTTTGAAGGCTGCATTACAGTAAAGTCATGTAAGGGGACTTACAAGACTGTTCTAGCTGTTCTATTATTTGTCTCACCCCTTTACACAAAAGGACATTTAAATTACATGACTCTTTTAGCCCCTTTCATGCATAGTTCATGGTAAATTACTGGGATAAGCTTCCAATGCGAGTGATTTTACTATTTACACATGCAGCTACATTCAGGAACACACATACCATAGTGTGCTGCAGTCAGCCCAGTATATAGCAATAATATATCTATATATTATTGATGCCAACCTCTATAAAATTCAACAGAAGACGAAGAGAGGGCAAGCCCAGATGTAAGTGTAGGGTGTGTGGCAGAAGATAATTTAAGGGAACATGGCAGATGAGGAGCTCTGTTGTCCAGCGCTCAGTAGTTTCAATGTTCTCATCCCAACCAGTCACATTTGGACAATTTGTTACCACCCCTCAGCATCTGAAGCACAAGGTATCCTTTAGCGGCTGTATCAGACGTGGCCAGAAACCCTTTTTAACGTGATTGATGCTGTGAAACAGTTTGGAAAAAATTAACCACAAAAACTACTTTGTTAACACATTACATGATGTTACGTTAAGTTACATTACATTAGGTTAAGGTAGGTTACCGTACCTTACCTCACCTCACCTTATGTCATGTGATGTCACTGAAGTGATTCACAAGACGGAAATAATATGACGAAAGTCACGTGACTTGATCACGTTATGTGCCTTACAACTTTTAATAATGTTTTGGTTCCACATGGGTCATATAACCCAGTTTCTGGGTGAAAGTCCTGTGTTTGTTTAAGCCTTCCATCCAACCTACTCCATCCAGATGCGGACTGTCTCCCTCTTTATACTACGTTGAGAGCCCACTGCATCTCTGTGGATCTCGTGGACAGCTGAGGGCAGTGACAAATAATTGGTAATTGACAAGTTAGGAATGAAACCAGGTTAAGTGTTTAATATTTGACAAATTTGTGAGAGAGGTCATGTTTTTTGTTCTACTTAAATGAGAAAGACGCATTTTATAGATTAAAATAACATTCAAAGTCTGGGGTCGTAGTTGGGAGTCTTGTAATTGGTTTGCCGACTCCACATGAAAGACGCATGTAAGCCTGTAAGTGCTTGTCCCTGCTTTCGTTCACAATATAGCGTTACTGCCTTTTTCTTGGAATGTTACGAGGTCTGGGAAACTGGCAGTACAGGTTTTCTATATATCTGCTCCAGTTCACACATGACCCCATGCAGGAAATGTTCCCGAACATTTCAGAGATGGACTGTGTGTGCGAAAGGGGATATCTGAGGACTCCAGTGAGGTCATTCAACTTGTTTCATGGTGCACTCGGCACATGAAAGCACACAAAGAGCGTCAGGGGAAAAAAAGGGGGTGGAACGGTTGCTGGGGCATGAGCGCGGGAAGGGAACCACTCTGACAGTAATAATACACTGCCACTGATTTCACTGATTAGCCCCTTTCTCTGGTTGAAGGTGTATTATTGGGGGAAATCAGCTGCTGTTGTGTTTGCTCGGAATGAAACGCTGCCAGCTTGGGAGACGATGGCACACTTTTAGAAGCAAAAGGCTATAACCAGCTATGATACATGGCGTGTTCTTCAACTTACACTTATTTTTGTCCCCTCGTCGTCAGGATCAGGCTCTGGTATCATCTCCATCTGGGAACACGGAAAGAAGAGAAAGAGAAAGAGAAAGAGAAAGAGAAAGAAAGCGTTAGCAAAGCGGTAGCAGTCTGCTGGGTACTGTGTAGCTCTCAAAAAGAGTCACTGAGGACATATTCAAAGTTGTATCTTATGCAAGTCTAGTCTCCCTAAAACCAGCTATGGAATTACTACAACAGCATCAAATCTATCTGCCGATGGTTATAAATCTTTCATGCCAGCATCAACACACAGTTTACAGACTGAGTGACTGCGCTGCTACTGTTCTGCCTTTAAAAATAAATGCACGAAGATGTCACTTTTGCAACTGGTTTTGATTTATTTTTAGATTCTTTGAGTGGTTCTTGTAGAGAAATTAAAGGCAGCTTCCAGACGCTGCGGCGAATGAAGGGGAAAAACTGGTTCAGACCAGGATAGCGTGTGACAAACTAACTGCTTCCTCACACAAATTGTGCCTCAAAACCTCCATCAGTCTCCCGCAGTAAAAGTCATATTACCCATGAAAAGTTATGAGAAATAATAAATGCCAGACGGCTGGGAATAGCTTTTCAGTAAAAACAACCAAAATTCAAAAACACTCAACAGCAGCATAACTCTGCACTCTTAGAAAAAAGGATTCTACCCTTGTTTCTAAGAAGAAAGGGGTTGTCAAGGGTTGTTTGTAAGACTAAGGGTTCCATTAAGAACCCTTTGCATCTAAAGAAAGAGTTCTTCCAGTATGAAATCCTGGAAGAACTCTTTTGTCAGTGGTTCATTGTACCATAATACAAACAGATTCATGGTAGAACCCCCTGGGTGGGTTCTAGATAAAATCCTTAGAATATAAAGAGGTTTTCAATAGAACCATCTGAGTGTGTTCTGTACTCTTAGAAATAAAGGTACTATTCAAAACAACAAAGAGTTCTTTGACTTGTCCCCATAGGAAAACCTTTTTCAGTTCTTGTTAGAACCTTTTAGGTTCAACTTGAAGCCTTTTCAATAAGTTGTACCTAGAATCCAACATAAAGGGTTATATTTTAAATCTTCTATATGTTGGGTGTTAGGTAGAACGCTCTGAAAGGCTTCCACATGGAAAGTTTTATAAAAGGTTGTACCAGGAACCAAAAAGGGTTCTCTGAAGAGCCCGTTATGGTTCTAGTAAACATCTTTATTTCTAAGGGTTTGTCAGGGGTTTTTGTAAGACTAAAGGTTCCATTAAGAAAACTTTTCATCCCAATCACCCTTTTTAGGGGAAAGAGTTCTTCAAGGATAGCATAATGGAAAAGGGTTCTTGGCAGAACCCTTCTAGATAAAACCATTGGTAGACAACAAGGTTCTCAGTAGAACCCCTGAGTGTGTTCTGGATAAAACCATTGGAATATAAAAGGTTCTCAGTCAAACCCCATGGGTGATTTCTTGTTAGCACTCAGAAGGTGGAAAATTTCTGGGTAGAACCACCAGAGAGGGATAGAAAGGTTCTCTGTAGAACCATTGCAGGTCAGGTTGAAACCTTCCACAGATGGTTCTTGGTATAATCCTTTATGTTGGACTTGAGGTAAAACTCTCTGAAATGGTTCCAACTGTTTATAAAAGGTACCAGAAACCAAAAAGGGTTCTCCTATATTGGGGACAGAGCTGAAGAACCTGTTATGGTTCTTGTTAGCACCTTCATTTCTCAGCGTGCGGGGCTGAAGAAGTGCCCCTATGGTGACATAATTCTAGCCTGGTGGCAGCTCTAAGCCTACAGCCTACATCATGGACTGGCCATTGATTTTAGAGGCTATAATTTATTTATCCTGCATCGGATGCCAAATGGATGTGTGCCCGGAAAAAAAAAAAAAAAAGTCTGCTGACTACAAAGCTGAAGAGGAGCTAGAACGCTGCAGCAGGAGAGGAAGTTTCTCCAGAGGACATGGAAGCTATTGGCTCCACAGCCGAGACGAGAAAAAAATAAAAAAGGAAGGGCAGGAGAGAGGATAAGATGGCTACTTATGAGCATTTGCAGCAGAGAGCGTTCCTTCAAGTGCTGTAATTACCTCGGAGGAACGGGGCGCTTTTCTCTGGAGGATGTTCGGCAGACAGGTGATTAATGAGCAGAATTAGGAGCCATAGCTTTCTCTGTCTGCATGTATGCATGACTCTTACATCTTGACTCCGCAGATGGACCTGGCATCCTCTATTGTATCAAGGAGACGTCTTTAACGGGGAGGCAGGATTAATTGTCCTCAGTCTTGGCGTCGGCCTGTTTCAAGTCATCAATTTCAGCCCTCTCTTTTACAAACTTCACAGTGGTTATATGGGCTGGGTGTGCAGTCTATATATGTCACCTGGGGAGGATAAAGTTAGAGTTCCACTGGGGAACAGATGCTCTGCTCTGGTCTACACCAGAGTGGCTGCTGCCTTCAGGACAGCATGATGTCAACACAGCAACAAATAAGCAAGGGTGGTAACTTTTCATATGCTTTTATACAGCTATACTTTAAAAAAAAAAAAACATATTTTCCGAGCGGCCTGTAGCGCTGTTTATCCATCTAGATAGTTTTCGAGTTTTGGAGACATCGGCCGTAGAGATGTCTGCCTTCTCTCCGGTATGATGGAACTAAATGGCACTTAGCTTGTGGTGCTCAAAACATCAAAAAAATACATTTGAAAAATTCAAAACCAGCGACCTCTTCCCAGAAATCATGACCCGGTTACACAGAATAATCCCACACGCCTTTTGTGAGCAGGTTCATGTCTAATCTACTTTCTTTCTGCAGCAGAATCTACCAGAACTACCTGCTTTTGGGCCACTAATCTATTATTTAATTCACTATTTGTCATTTATACCAATACAACAAGTTTGTTATCTACTGTGCATTTTACTATATTAACTGAAATGAGCTGTCCTCCAAGCTATGCTAGCGGTTTTAAAGGAAAGCTTTAACACTAGTGCCAGAATTCCATAACTACTAGAACAACCAAAAGTTGTCATTTTGACCTTTGACTTCCAAGCTTCCTAACCCTAACTATCTCTCATGATCAATACCAGATTAAGAGATTATTGCACTTATTCTGTTAGCAAAGTAAGATGAAAGAACACCAAAATGTAAATTTCGTAAAATGTAAGAGCTTTCACACAAAACTTCAGCTAGTTATAGGTGCTGAGACAAAGAGTGTTACAACCGTCCCTGGTCTCCCCTACTTTATTTTTAATTGAGTTTAATTAATTCATTATTTGTATTGTAAATATCAGGAAATCATAAATCGAGACCACTTGTTAAGTTTTATTGACAGAGACAATGATATCTGCTACAGTAAGCAACCAAGATGCATCTCCATCTGTGCAGAAAGTAACAATATAATCACTTGATCACTTTTTATGCCTTTTGTGTAATTTTATTTATTTTTTAATTAATGAAAATACTTTTTGGAAAGGTCTAGCAGCACTGTGTTTTCTAATTCAACAAAGTTACTGTGCATATGAATTTGAAAATGGTCAAACTGAGCGCCTCGCTGGTCAAAAAGACATCTGCTTGTGCCAGATATTAATAATCTAGACTAATGCAACAAAAAAAATAAAAAAAAAAAAAAAAGATATAATTAGGCAAATATTTTAATTTCAGGTTTGACTGTTCCACAGTGTAACTTAGATTCAGTAACTGCACATACTGTCACTGGTGGCCATGTTATAAAGCAGCCTGTATCATCCTTTCCAACACCGGCGCAAATACTTTGACTTCCATTAATGATGTATTAACTGTGCAGAATTATTTCTTTTCTTTAACTTTAAAACCTTGACTTTCACTTTCATGCAAGCAACCAGTTGTTATTTATTCAAGAAACCATCCTTTTTGAGAGGCACTCTATATATAGGCTTACACCCACTTCATTCAACAATGTGCTGCTTCCCTGTTATTGCCATAATAATCCTTGACTTCATGAAGATTATGTCTTCAGAATGATCACAGTGAATTAGCTGCAAACCCTAAACAACATATAAAACACAAAATAACAAGTTTTATACCTTTACTTGAGTAGGTCGATCAAATATTCTCAGACATTTCATAATTTCAAATCCTACAGGGCTGTTAAAATCGCTTTTCATCACAACACAGCTGAATTATTTCCCAGTATCAAGTGTCTGATCAGAACAAAAATATGTAAAACATGTTTTTTTGTTTGTTTGTTTTCTCTGTGCCTTTTTTTTTCTGCCTATCTCCTGGTCACCTTTAAATTCGGGTTTTGACACCATTTCAGGTGCAAATTCCGGAGGTTCATCTCACTACACCGCATGGAGACACATTTGCAGATGAAATGGATGATATGGATGACATGCACAGGAGGGAACATTTTTCTATCTTTCAACAGGCTTTACATCAGACAACAGAGCCTTGACATCATATCTGGGGGATAATGTCAGTAAATTCCATTATCCCGTGTTAATGTGCAGCACGAAACACAGACAGTCCCCAGGTAACACCAGTCCCGTGTGAAACGAGGCTTTAGAGTTTGACAGTCTGCAGGTGTTTACGAGACAACGTGGCTCCACTGAAAACACATTATGGAAACGTTTTTGGAGCTCAACCCTGATGATGTTGAAGATGAAAATTTCTTGGCGAAATAGACTTCATATGCCTTGAAAATAAGCATGTGATCGTTAGCTGTATTCAGTTCTGACTGATCAAAGGCCTACTCTAATAAATTCTTTAACCGCTGATAAATAAGCACCGTAAGGGGAACATCTTCCTACTCCACAGTGTTTTCATCACTTTGATTTCTCTTTTTCATTGCAAACTCATTCACCTCATTCCTTCTTTGTGCTGTTGTAAATTATGTACATGTAGGTCTCATTGTTGACAACAAAACTGCCTGAAACTCACTGATGTTACTGCTCAGTATGCTTGTTATTGATGGCAAACACTTGACCCAGGTACACTGTGATTACACATTTTGGGGATACTGCATCTAAAGTGTGAACAACGCTTATTTAAGTTAATTAATTCTGTATTATGCAGTTATCTGCAGTGACTGCATTTTGACGGTACTGTCTCTAAACTGTTAACAATGCTTATCAAGCATAATTAATCCTTTATTATACACTTATTAACAGTTACCTACACATTTTGGGGGTACTGGATCTAAAATGTCAACAGTGCTTATTAAGGTTAATTAAAACTTTATTATGCACTTTTTAATGTTAACTGTGCATTTTGGGGGTACCAAATCTTAAGTGTTAAACAATGATTATCAAGGTTAATCAATACTTTATTGGGTATACTGGCTGCAATGTGTGAACTGTGCATATTGAGGTTAATTAATCCTTTATTATGCACCAATTAACAAATTACCGTTGCATTTTTCAGGGTACTGGATATTAAGTGTAAACAATGCTTATTAAGGTGCATTAACCCTTTATTTTGCACTTGTTAACAGCTAACCATGACCTTTTTTGACTTTATTGGACAGTGAGAGCTGCAGAGAGACAGGAGAGGGGGAGAGTAAGACAGGATGTCCCGAGCTGGATTCAAACCCAGGACGCTGCAATAATGACTCCAGGTAAGTACCTGTAGGTCTCATAGTTGAATATAAAGTACCTGAACCTCATCTGTTGATATTACTGCTCATTTTTTATGTTGTTGATCACAAACCCTTGACCCAGCTGCAGTGTGATTGCTCTGGGTGCTCATCTGTGGCAGTTTGGTATCTTGGTGAGGAGGAAAGGCATGATAGAGGATGTGACTAAGCCAGGAATGAGTGCATCTCATGTGCTTGGCCACTGACCTTTATTCACGTTGGTCTTTCCTCATTTATTCCACATTCAGTTATTATTCCTCATCAGCTCTGTTAGTTCCCAGTACTGACAGTCTTTCCTTTACTCTGGTGACGTTTGACAGCTATCTGAAGGCAGCACGTATCTGTTCCATCTGCACTCTCTTTGTGGAGTTATAGTGCACATATGCACTGTAGATCTTCTACTTAAAATTTTTGCGCAACAAACACCAGACTGTTGCAGAATCACTACAAACATATGTGCTTACTTGTCATTTTGATGAATTACACTACACAGTCTTACTGCAAAACAACAAGCATGTTGAAGACGGACACGTTGGAAACGGTTCACACAAACAGTCCCATGACAAATAGTAGATCAATCAAAACTCCCTCGGTTCTCCCCAAGTGTCTCCGTGATACAAAAGACCAGGAAACCTGGGCAACAACTGAGCATTCCTTTGTTTTTAAGAGTCTGGCTAAGGTGTTAATGAAAGCTCTGCATTTAATTACAATACAGGCAGAAGTGTATCTATGAAAACAAAGAGATTAAATAAAAAGAAATTAAGAAAAAACACCACATGAAAAAAACTAGACTGCATTTTAAATCCTATTTTAGACTCAGTCACAGCAGGACGGTGCTATTTAACTGCAGATTGTTATTGTGTGGATCATCGCTGTTGTGCAAGTCCCAAAAATTAAAAAAATAAATGAATTCACATTCATTTCTTCTTTTTGTTTCTTTTTGTTTGTGTGTTAGTTTTAATTTAATTTGAAACATGACTTCTTTCTTCCACTGGAGACTGGACACTGGAGCCTGCCTAATATCATTATAGTTATCATACTATACTTTTTTTGGGATTGGCAAATGTAAACTCACTTTTAACTCAGTTCAAATAATTAAAATCTTGGAATAGTTGTCTGGTCTTTTGCAAAAACAGAGGTTGACTTTTGCTTTGAATGCAGACGATGCTGAGGTCTAAAAGAATTCAAACCAGATACAAAAGAAAGAAAGAAAAACCTAAGTAACATTATTTGACAGCAATAGTGTGTTTACTTTAAGGTGTGCTTATATTTGAGATTCGGTGGGTTATCTGTGTTTCAACTGCCCCCAGCCACTGTAACAATTGTCCCCAACGATGGGCACAGTCTTGTCCTTACCGAAAATATATAAAATATAATAAATTATATAAATAAATATATAAATTGTATTTTTAATGACTGCACATATATGTGTTTCTCATATCAAAAGATGAGTAGTGTATTTCAAGTAGTCTGTGAGTTATGAAGGAAATAAAAATGTTAAAATTGTGCCTGTCGTCCCTTTTCCTGTAAGTTAGTATCTCAAAATAATGAGTTAATATCTTAAAATAATAACTTAGTATGTAAAATATAATGTGATAGTTCCTCATTAGCTTCTTAATCATCATTTGACATACTAAATACTAAATCATTATTTTGAAATTCCAAGACATTATTTTGACAGTTTCTCATAATGACTTGCAGAATCTTCCATCACATTGGCAGCAATGTGAAAATTTCGAGATGAGTGTATAACATGGATAGACCTGCTGGTTTCTCACTGTCAACAGACTCTAGTCTGCAGCGCAGTTCATACACTTCAATAATAAACCACAGAATTATAGAGAAACATCAGGCTTTGTGATCAAAGACAATTTTTATATCAATGCTTCTGTCCATATTCACACACTCTCTCTATCTGCTGCGGTCACACTTTATTTACTCAGCTGATGATGTGAGCTGTTTATTTCTCTCAAGACTGAACGATGGTGATGCAAAATGAGCTGTTCGGTTCACTGTTCGCCAAAAATACGAGCATGTTCAGCGAACGCTGCTCTTCTAGCGCGACAACTGTGGTTCACAGCGATAACAAATTAAATCCAAACTATACTGCACAGAAATGTGATGGCAGTAGGATCTTCAGTATATCTAGGAACATGAATTCAACATAAAAAGAATGAACTTTCCTCAGGGGGTAATCTCTCCACGGGGTTCCCAAACCGTCAGTGCAACGTGACGGGGAGAGCCCTGTGTTTGAAGGGATGAACGTAAAGAATGTGACTGACCATGACTGTCACAGCCTTTAAGCCTCTGTCACAGACTACAAACAGGGTTTGAAGATGGTTCAAAGATGCGCATATGTAACAGTAACACGAGAGTAGTATCCTGATCATAGTGATGTTGTTGCTTTGATTTCATTTCCAAAGCCGAAAATAAACTCAGTAAGTGGTCAGAAGGTGTGTATGTCGTCACATTGTTGTCTAAAAGTTGTCTGTCATAGTAAATTATATTTTCATGGCAAACAGTTCCACCACTGTGGCTGTGCATGAGCACATTTACATTTGCTGTTTGGGAAACCCTTCATTTGGAAGTGTGTGCATAAGACTGTCATTACACTATCTTAACCATGACATGACACCTGTCACGAACATGAAGGAGTCTTTACTTTTGAGTGTCGTTCAATCAGTTATGTCATTTTTAATGCAGAGGTCACGTTGTTCGAGATGTCTTTGTTATGACAACTTGATATTAAGCAACACAACATAACCTGTCAACGTCTTTGTTATGAAAACCTGACATTAAACAAGGCAGCATAACCTGTTAGTGTCATCGCTATGACAACTTTACATTAATCGAGGCAACAGTGTCTTTCTTATTGCCAATGTGACATTAACCAAGACAACAATTTCTTTGTTATGACATTGTCTCATCAATCAAGACAGCATAACCTGTCAATGTCTTTTTTATGACAGCTTGACATTAATCAAGTTGAGATTAACCAAGACATAATAACCTGTCAGTGTCATTGCAATTGC
>JAJHUR010086881.1:0-22803 GCA_027495735.1 Lutjanus campechanus
GAAGCAAGCCTATCCACTTTTCCATGTTGATAAGAGTATTAAAATGATAATTCAAGGGACATTTATAAGAGATAAAAATGTGCGATTAATGTGCGATTAATCACGAGTTAACTATGACATTCATGAGATTAATCGCGATTAAATATTTTAATCGATTGACAGCACTAAAAATAACGCTAACATTAAGTACACACTGGTTGAAATGTTAACTTCATGTCAGGGCTAGCTTGGTTTAGCCAAGTTAGCCTCTAGTTTTGACAAATTATCTCAAGCTAACACCTTCATGGTAGTGTATTGAAGATTATAATACTTACTTTTATGTCTGCCTGCACCCCAGGACTGTTAGCTCATGTCAGGCTGTGATTAGCCTACAGTGTTACATTTGAAATCTGACTCTCACTGCTCTGTGCCACGACTCTGTTGCTGAGGCTGTACGGAGCAGACACTTTCAGTTTATTACTGTAGTGTCCATTGTCCAAAGTACTGACAACATGTTTTGACAGTGGGGACGGTGAGCAAGAAATGTAATTGGCGTATGCCCGAACACTAGTAACACCCAACTCTATGGCAAGCCTAATATGATGTGATGGATTTGCTGTACTTGTGGTGCCTAGAAAGGAAGCAAAAGTCAGGACAAGTTTCTCAGCACAAGCATGGCAGTGGTAGATGACAGAAGATACATGTAAGCAACATCAGAAGTTTAGATGTCAGTGTAGTTTATTCTGAAACAGCTCTGCCTCTTCATGTGTAATCTGAGAGCAGCTCCATGTCTGATAAGATGTATCACGCTTGGCACATGCTTCCAAGTTTACACTGCTTTGCTAATTATAGGAGCTGTAATAAATAAACATCACCCACTGTGGAAAAAACGTTTTAAGTCTGACAGTAATAAGATGATTAGTTAACGTAGTTTGTGGCAAAATAGAATCGGTTTCATTGGATAGCAGGAACACTCAAATCAGCTGATTGAGTTAAAACCAAGTTACAACATTTTGAATGTTTTTCTAATTTTATTAGGCTGGAATGACTAAATTTATTTGGAGAATTTGCTGTACATACATCAGAATATTTTTTGCAATGGTGCTTAAAGCTACTACAAGGAACTTTCATATTTTGTTGATTTTTGAGGCTCCTGTGGACCAAAGCAGAGGTGTTTTCCACCGTAATAACCCCAAAATATAATGTCAAAATTAAAATGAAATAAATAAAAATCTTCTCCTTTTTGACTGGCTAACAAGTTCTCACTGTAACTTTGACAGGGAAAATGTAAACACAGGCTTGTTTCTTCTGATTTCATGCACAGTCTGACCCGGTGGCAGGCATTAAGAATAACTATACAGAAATAGCCGATCTTATTGCACATGGTCTCGTTTGGTTATTTAGGTCATAGAGAGGCATCGGAATTAAAGATTTTCAAGGAATGCACACCAACTCGAATAACTTAATTAGCTTGCATTACTCTTTTTTTGGGCTTGTGTTTTGTCTTTGTACTGAATGTATTAGTATTTACCAGCATTTTTATTATTTCTGGATCTCTACCTAGACTTCATTACTTATTTCAATTTCTCTGCTCCTCCTCTCCTTCTTTTCTGCTCTAAGTAGATCTTTAACCTTAATGGTGCAACCTTTTTTTTATATATATTTCAGTAGTGGAAAGTCATGCTGCAGCAAGGGTAGTTAATTGGATCAGTCCAGTGTGTGCGTGCGCATGTGTGTGTGTGATTTGCTCGGTGTTCCACTTGGATGGCTCCATTTAGATTTCTATCAGGTGGCTGTGTCTTTTTATTTAGTGAACCAAGCATATCCTGTCCCCAGTCAATATTGACCCAGGGTCAGTGACATTTATCATGTCAGTGCTTGCATGCCTGAATCCCACATTTGCACAATATCTCACTGTCATCAGCAAACTTATGGATACTTAGGTGTATTTTATCATCATTTTTGTTAGCAAAGAGTGTGTACACAGAGAAGGGAAAAAAAATGTGAGAGAGAAGAATTGGATGGTGCTGTAATAGTGAGAGTACGTGGCACATTCTGTATGTTACATAGCCAATTTAGCTGCAAAGACACTATTACGATGTCTAGTTTTAATACAAGTTTAAACCGACAAAAAGAAAAAGGTTCAGTAGATGACAAAGTTTCCCGACTGTAACTGTCTGAGACTGTACATTTCGTGCCTGGTCACACAGCCTGGCGACAGATACTATTTATGGTGCCAAGGGGAACCTGAGAAGAATAATTCTTAATTTGCCGTAAAGGTGAATTGAATTGGATGGCCATTTCAATGAACATAAATTTCCCTTAATGAGAAGAATGATATTTGGCTAGCTGTATGTCCTCTGACACGTGGTCTTTTTTCACACTGGATATCCTTCACTCCTGGACAGCTGTTTATCCTCCTCGGTCCACTAGTAATGAGATGGATGCTTAGAAAGGTATTAAGCTTGGCTACAGTTCCACTACATCAGCACACTCATTCTGATTTGTGATTTTCTCTGCCATCTTTTTTCCCCCTTCTTTCTCCATTTTCTCATTTTTCTAATTTTCTTCTTCCTTACTCTCGTCTCTTATTTGCCTCTCTGGCATCCATTCTATCTCTCTCTAACACCAATCACTTCCCTTCATACTTCTCATTCCAACAGAGGTTGTGCAGCTGAGCCTGGCGGAGGACCAGCGGATCAGCGTCTCCACTGTTACAGTGGGCCTCAGCGCCGTCCTTACCTGTGCTATCCAGGGGACACTGCGTCCACCAATCATCTGGAAGAGGAATGGCATCATACTAAACTTCTTGGACCTGGAGGATATCAACGTGAGTGCATCCTGTTGTTTTCTTATATTGGCTGTTAGTTGTTGCTGTTGCTGTTGATGATGATGATGTTTGTGAAGTTGATGGTGTTCATGGCGACAGAATTTCACTGTTTGTTCCTTATTTCATAAACAAGAGGTATGCCTAATGAATAACTATTGTTGGTTGGTTGTTACTATTTTATATAGCATGGAGGTTTTTGAAATGTTAAAAAATAAGCAAAAGAGTCAGACTCAGAAACGTATTTATTTTTGTTAATATTGATAATACTGTGTGTGTAGGTCTTATTCTTCTTGAAGTGACAGCATCACTGCTAATGTATAACCAAGTTTATAGCATTATGAATTATTATTAAAGCAGTATCAACACCTTTTTGACCACAAGGGGCAAAAGAACTCCCAAAACAACCTGCCATGACACATTTCAGCTCCCAAGCCTGACACAACATTATAATTCTGCCGGAATTGTATTCGTTCATCTGTTGAATATTAATCTATTTGTCACTCTCCTTATAGTTTGTCTTTTGTTTCCTCTAAGTCCTGAGAAAAGATCTGATTATTTCGCTGCCAGATGTTCAAAGCTCTGCTCCAGCTAGTTGCTAACTTTCTGTCTGCCATTCGGTGTTGGGCAGGTGGTAAACCGTGTGGTTTTCAGAATTTGTTTTTTGAAAACAGCTGATTGCTGCTGCTGGAAATGAGAGTGATTAGAGTGATATGACTGAATCATAAAGTGATTTTGCTGCAAACCCAAAACAGTGAGCTGAAAGAGGCTGGTGAAAATTCTTAGTAAATTTGTCATCATCAATGACCCTTTTTAGAGTTGAGTTTAAATTCAAAATTCCTTTTTAGCCCCTTTAGATCACACCCCTAGTCATATTGTGCACCTATTTAACAATATATGCCAAATAAATACAAAAAAAATTATCCCTGTTCTTATATCAAAATCCAATCATGATTTTTTTCTGTAAAATAGAATATGCCACATCCTTGTGTAGTCCTCAAACAACCAGTTTGAATTAATAATATCGTGACATCTACCCTTCAATTAATCTTCAACTTTTAGCAGCACAGAGCAAAGATTCAACACACAGACATGCCCATTTTTCAGCATTGAAATAAAATTTGTCCCAACAATATGTCCTGCCTGCCTCTCCCGTTTCACTCAGAAATACATCACAGTACGGAAGCTAGATACTTTAAATTACTGTTGCATTTGGACTTTACATTACACCAATCATTGAATCAGTATTGCTGTGTGAAACAAAAAAAACATGATCCTTAATAGAACTCCCTGAAAATGTGCATGTGTACCACCTTAAGATGTCTGTATGTGTGTGTGTATATGTGAGTGTGTTTGTTTTCAAAGTGTTTCCTCATAGAAAATTTAATTGGACTGCCTGATTAATATTTATTATTATTGATATTTATAAACTTTAGCAGCAAGAGAGCACAGTTGGGGGGCTCTTCACTTTGATTGAAAACAAATAGTCCATTAACACATTTTCTAAATTGAATAAAATCACATTGCTGCTTTAAAAGTGTTAAGAGCTTTTTGGTTAATTTCTAATTATGAGCACATTGTTCCTTTTTTTGTATTTCCACTTGGCTTGCAGTACTCATAAAATGCTGTTCCTAGGAGGTGTGCCAAGAATCCCACTTTCTTGATTAAAAAAAAAAATCAGCAACAACTCTGTGTACCACCTGATAATCAGTGATGCACAGGGGTTCACGTGGACCATCGCGGACTTAAACACATGTTAAAATTTACATAATGTGGACACTGGAACCATGGATTGCCGGTAAACAACAGAGGATCCTGAAGAAGAAAATAAAAATCAAGGATCAAAGATTTTACTCCCCTACATTTGCTCTCCAGCCCTCAGTAGAATTCAAGAAAAAGCAGTAGAATTATAGTTTGCTCAGTGTTTAATGAACTGTGTGGCCCTGCTCCTGTTTAGACACATCTGCTTAGGTGACAGCACAGCACCGGCCTTGCTTTACCTCACCACCGGATCACAATTCACTAATTGCATGTTAATGAGCGGCCTTGTTGGTCTGCTGCGATGATGAGCCGATAAACAATGTCAAGTGTTAAGGTGGAGACTGGAGGAGAGGTGGTGGCAACAGAGGTCCCCAGGCTCTTGACCGTGCATAATGAGTTTCCACAGAGCTCGGTGATCTGAGTGGAGGAGGGAGAGGGGAGAGGAGCCCCGTCTGTTTTTGACTTTCTTCTCAGTCCAATCAAAGATGAAACTAGAAATCCGTAAATTAATTAAATAGATAACATCAGCGCTTTGTTGTGTGTGTAATTTCTTAATAATTTGAGTAATGTCTGTGTATGTTAATGCAGGCTAGAAGAACAAGAGAAATAACATTTTTAAAGGAATATGTGAAGTTTTTATTACCAGTTGGTCAGTTTAGCCAGTTTGGACAAATTTCATTTGTCCTGACTGAATAATCGATACTCAGCGAGGTAATGAGAATATAGACATCAAAATAAATTACCAAAGTCCATAAAAGGCAGAAGATAAACCTCCAGTATAGATAAAGATGTAGTACAAGTTTCATTTTAGAAATCTCTAAATGGTGAGAGGAGGGAGGGAACTTTACTTTCTTTCATCCATCCATCCATCACCTATAACCACTTATCCTTTAGAGCAGTTTTTTTTTTTTTATTAATGAAAGGCTTCATAGTTCTAAAATCTAAAATAGTTCATAGATTATGTTCTAACCTTACAATCTACAACTCTTAATAATATATGCATCTATTTATAAATACCGCTCGATCTGTACCTACTAGGGGTGGAGTGATACATCAGTCTGGATCAATACATATCGATTAACTGTACAACAATCCCAAACATATAGATGCAAAGTAAAAATGATCCATCTATATCATCATCTTGAAGATGCACCTTTATTTTGAAAATCACATGCCATATTTGTGTCATAAATGTCTGGAAGAGTTTAGTCATAAAATTGTCAAATCATTATTTAGTTTGTTTTTGTAACTGAGTGTATTAAATGGACAGATGATATATCCCAGACCCCTGCATTAAATTTAATCTTAATCATATCGTAGCAGACATCAATTTCCAAATAATCTATAATGTTGTATTGTGATCAAACTTGTGACTTACACCACGAATACCTACCTGCCATGGTGCAAATATTGTATATATTGTATATATTTATTCATTTATAATACATTACACTTTTGTGTTGTTCTTTCATATAACTAAGTAGAAGTGCATGCCAAATTATTCCAAGGGCTATACAGGAGGGGTTTTTCATTATATAAAGGGGTCTTGGGCTGAGAAAAAAAATGAGATCTTCTGCTTTAGAGGGTCGTGGGGGGCTGGAGCAGCGAGAGGCAGGATAAACCCTGGACAGGTTGCCAGTCAGTCACAGCTGAACTGTGTTGAATGGAAACAGGCTTGTTTTCAGAAATTTCATTCGACAATGATTGAAATCTTTCTGCACTCTGGAATGTAACCTCTCAACCTGAAAGCTGAGCCTCCATTACAATCAGTCTCGTTTGTCTGCTCCCTCATAGTCGTAGTTTCTGGTCTTTGTTACACATCTGCCCGTCTTTTTCTCCACTCTACTGTTTTCATTTTGTTTATTTCTCTCAGCTTTTAACTCTCAATCAAAACTGGGTATTTTACATTTTGAGCAGAGCTGTGTTTGGTGTATATTGGAGGGTTCAGACCTGTTTCACCAGATTTGGTTGCATGAGAGCAAAGAGACACAGACAGTACTACAAACAGGCGCCGACAGAAGAGCAATATAATCTGCTACAGCTGCTTATTGTAGCTACTGCTGACCAGCAGCCAGAGACTTGTGTGTCTGGGTGAGATTAGAAACTGATTCACTCAGCAGTGAAATGAATAATGTATATTTCTTTTATTAAAAACAATTACCACACATCTGTTTTTATTTGCATGTACATTGCTACTACTTGATAAACATAAAATGAGAGTGGCTCTTTAGTAAATGCAGGCTCATGTTTTTTGCATCAGTGTTATTCTGTGCATTATGAAGCAGTGATGATTACTATTAGAAAAAAATTCAAAGGAGACATGGATGTAGTTTTGCATCTAAAAAGCAAAACTTCAATGAGGGAGTTTTATTAATTTGAATGTGGCCACTGGCCATCTCTATGTATAATTCTTCCACTGCTCTTTCCATTACAAAAGCATATAATTTAGCTTGAATGAAAATAAAAGCCTGTAATTTTCTCCTAAGAGGTTTTTTTTCCACCCTGTTTGTCTGTGTACCATCAGTACATTTCATGAAGTTCTGTTCCCATTATTACATTCATGTCTTCTTAGTCATTAATGACAGAAGCCAAACAGACACAAAGCACACTCAGTATTTAGAGCAGAAAGTTCTTTTTGCCTTTTTAGCACCCAAATCAGAGTTTTCCGAGTTGAATTTCAGTTTAAGAAAATACTTTCAATATGAAGATGCAGTGATTCTGTACTTTTTTTCTTTCAATTCAGTGCAGCGTAAGAAAGTAAAAGTGTGTGTACTGCTCATTGTTTAGGTGCAGGGTTTCCCTCAAGAAAGTTGTTTGGCTTGGTGACAAGTATCTTCTGAATGTTATGCTCATCTTGCACTCTTGCCTGAGCTTCCTGAAGTCTGGCGAGGAGGGGGCAGAAGGAAACTGCTTGCTTCAATGATAGATCATATATTACTTTTCTGCGATGCAGATGTGCTACATATTGCTCACTGCTAGCTGACTAGAGATTTGAAAATATTACTATAATGTTTTGTTATTTAAAAAAGGCATTTATTCAACACACATTTTTAAAAATCAACACTGATAGGCTATAGAGAGAGAGAGTTTTACAAAAGATCTGACATCGTACAGTCTTGGAATGCTAAAATTCCCAGATGCTCAGGCCGAGTGAGCCCTCAGGTTTGTAATACACTTGGCAAATTTATATGGCTGGGTATAAAATCCCAGCGCACTGCCGAGCATTACTGCCGGGCTGTAGTGCTGTCAGCTGCAGTCTGACATCACCTGCCCTCCATTTGTATCACCCTTTCCTGCTTCCAAAAAAAACTTAAAGGTCGCAGCTTGTCATGCTGTTGTGTTGCTTTGTGTACAATGATGCAGCTAGAAAACAAGACTAGAAACTTGTTTACCAACCACCTGTTTCACCTTTTCTCATCAGTTAACCATCAGCGCATGGTCACACATGGACTTCTGTTGCTCTAGCTAATATAAAAATCTATAGTTACGCTTCCCTTATTTATAATTTGACTGATATTCTGTGTTATTTATGGCCCCTGCCTAGTTGTATTATAGTCGAACACGCCTGCAGAGAATCTAGCTGCCTGACACTGAACTCCTACAGCCTACATAACACGTCTGATGTTTTAACTGCCTTTGATTAAACAACAGATTATCACACAGTCAACGAAATAAAACCCTTCTCCATTTCAATAACAGTTTACTTTGAAGTTTATAGCCTACAAAATGACAATAAGAGGTTAGAACTGAGGGCAGCTTGATTGATGATTCAGATAATTAACATTCAGGAGACAGGAATGACAAAGTATAGTTAAGATTTTAAACTAAAATGGCGTAACCTTCCAGATATATCGCACTCATACTTTTTAGCCCAAATGATCCTTTCAGTTTTAATTGCCCTCGCTGGTGTAATTGTATCTCTCACCTTAATTGTAAATTCTGAACTCTAAAAGCTAAACTCCCTTGTCTTTCTTACAAGAAATCGTTTCACTTTTTCCTGTCACAAAGTGACCCTCTGTGAGGTCACATTCATTTCTCGAGCCCTCAGAACGAAAGCAGCCGTTTGCGGTTTCCGTGTCACGACAGAGCTGCATCGGGACATCTGCTCTGCCACTTGGTGGGACAGCAAACTATTTAATGCCTTAATCCGCCCTAAGCTGTGGCTGGAACCCCCTGGTGACTGCTGCATGCTGCACCAACAACAACCAGCTCCATTCATCAACCTAATGGGCTTTATATTTTTAACCCTTGCCATTTATCAGGCTGCGGCAGCATGATGAGGGGAGAGAGGAGGATCAAATTCCCCAACGCCTGCTTCGGCTCAACAGGGAAACCGTTGATTCATGGTCCCTCTTCCTTTTCACATCACTCTTTTTCTCTCTTGTCTTTTCCCATCACTCCCTGCTGTTGTGTGCCTCCTCTCTCCTCTCCCTGCTCTCTCCAAGCATCCTTATGTATTCTATCAAGCCACCTCCATTTCTCCCTCACTCCCTGTGGCTCTTTCCTGCCCCCCATTCTTCACCACCGTTCCCTCTCCTACACCTCCTGTTCTTCCTCTCCTCTTCTTTCCTCCTCCTCTTCTTTCTATTGTGTGCTCCTTCACCACCACCCCACCTCCTCAGTCTTTACTTAATTTTCATCTTCTATCTCTTCCCTGTGTTACAGGACTTTGGGGACGATGGCTCCCTGTACATCACCAAGGTGACAACCATCCACATGGGAAACTACAGTTGCCATGCCTACGGCTATGAAGACCTCTACCAGACACATGTGCTGCAGGTGAATGGTCAGTAGTGGCTCATTTCTTACTTACAGTGGTGGGAAAAATGCTTTAGTTTTGTTTGTGCTACTCTGTGGTTCCCCAGTGAGGGGAATTTTCTTATTGCCTTCCCTGCTTACAGTGAAGAGCTGCTACAAACAGTCTCAAAGGCAATTAAGCCAACATGCTGTTTATTGAAATGTTTGGAAACAAAAGATACCATATATACATTAAGAGCAGGAGTGTCATATGTTGTACTCCCACAGGCCTTTCAGAGGCTCAAGTAGCCCTCGTTGTGCCCCATCCATATGTAAGATGGCCTTAAGCAGCAAAAACACAGTGGCTCTGGTGGATTCTTATAAATCCATACAAGACATAGCGATCCTGCAACTGGTAATGTTCAAGCTTGGTCTCTGTCTTTTTTAGATTTGGTCAGTTTTGCACCACCTAAAGTGGCAAAAGCAAGCTACCCATTTTGACTTTTCTCCTGCTTGCTTCCAACATTTCAGCAGTTATTGTTATTAAGACAGTAGATGTACTGGATATATATATATATATACACACACGTTACTTCACAGTCTTTCAGTATATCCCCTGGTAAAAGCAGATGTACCTCTTGTGGTACACATACACGGTACACTGCTTTTTTTGTTGAAGTTGTTTCTTCTTTTGTTTTTTAAAGCAGAACAGTTTGGGTTTTGATAATCCAATTGGGCAATGGGAAATGATGTTAAACGCTTTTCTGCTTTGAGTTTAAGTTTTTTCAACCCAAGGTGGTCCTGTAAAAATGCAAGGTGTACCAAGCATCCGAAACACTAGGTGTCCAGGACGCTTTATGCAGCAGCATGCAAACGTTTCACCTATAGAAAACATCTGGAAAAAGACGCCTATCTTATGTATCTGTATCTTAAGTAAGTAAACTTACTTTATGTAGCACTGATTACAACAATTGTTAAATTGTTTACAAAAGGGAGAAAGAGAAGGAAATATTCAAGTTAGGCATAACAGCATGTAAAAAAAAAAAAGACTCAAAGTGTACAAACCACAAAATATAAGGTCATAAGATCAAGAAAAAGACTAAGAGTTTGAATTCCTGGGAGACTGAAAGATAAATTGAAGGCTTCTATACCACCAAAGATCTTCAGCTATCAAATGTTACCATGACACATTTGACTAGTTGTTACCTTATGTAGTATTAATGTATCATATGAATCATTTACTTGAATAAACAAAATGCCGTTTTATATTTGGTAACAGATGCAATATTGTCAGATATTTTTTGGATGTGCGTTATTTAGGGCTGCAACTAACCATTGTTATTACTGATTAATCTGTTCAATAATTTTTTTTAAATATTATTCACTGTCCATAAAATGTCAGAGGAAAGTGAAAAACACTCTTGTTTTGTCTGACCAGCATGCAAAAAAACCTCAAATATATTTAGTTGACCACCAAGGTTTAGTATATTTGCTTGAAAAATGATTTGTTGTAGATTATTTTTTCTTTCGATCAACTCACCAATTAATCATTTCAGCACTCATTTTATCATAACATTGTTTCTCCATATTACAATGTATGTAATTTTCCTTTATAGTGATGCTGTGGAGCTTGTTAAAATGATTAGTGTCCCTGCAGATAAAAAGTATCCATGAAACTATGTTGTTCTTACATGTGCCTCACAGGATCACAACTATCAAAGCATCGCATCAAAGTGACACTCTTGCTATGAAAAACGACATCATTGCATGTGGTGCTGAACATTAATTGAGTGTGTGTAGCGTATTCACTTAATTCAATGCAGTGGATAAAAGCTACTTAAGCTAAAATACATCCAAAAACCAGCAGACCCACTGATTTTGGCACGCTGAACTTATCAAAGCGCTGTCTTGCTCATATTAATCATCTGCATAAGGGTCTTCTGCTCCCCAACCTTTAGACTCCAGAGTTATTACCAGGCACCTCTCCAAAGAAAATCCAGGGAGTAAGAATTTTAAAAGCTCCCCTACCTGTAACATCACAAATCAAAGATATAGCCCGTGTCTTAGTTCTGCGTTTTTGTCTCAGGGTGGAAAAAGAAGAGGAAAATGTTTTTAATTAAGTCTCTTTTCAATTACGAGAGACAATAGGTGTGATTATTTTGTTTTTCTTAGATGCTAATTAAAAAATGCAGCTGCATTTTAGACCTTGAACTGAAGAGGGAGACGGGGTGATGGGGAGGGAGTCAAGGAGACAGACTGGGGTCCTGAAGGGAGAGTTATCAGGCGACTGCAATTACCAAATGTTTGTGTAGGGGATTCAAGGTATTTCAGACGAGATAGGACGAGGTGAGATAAGGTGGAATGGAAAGGAGCCAAGCGCCACATTAAACTAAGTGGACGGTTTGCATCGTGTTTTATTAAAGCAACAACACCAACACTTCCTTTTTACTGTGATGGAGGAACAGCAGCGCTGCAGCTTCAGTGTCGGTGAAGTACCCATACTTGCAGCCTAGTACTCTTTCTACTGTGTTCTAGTACCCTAGAATATGGTTCGTGTGCTGTAGAGGATTGTTTCTGCAATGTCAAGTACATACATATATGTTTTATTAAAAAATGGAAGAAAGGAAGAGTCACTGTAGCAAAGTACTGTTGGTGGAAAAAAATCAGCAAGTGATAGAGACAGATTAAAGTGACTTGCAGACAGGCTGAAGGTGAGGCTTAGGTACGAGTGAAGTATTTGTGTGGGTGTAGTGTTTGTTTGTGTAGGAAGTATTAGTACTTATTAGAGGTAGATGTAGATATATACAATCTGTAAAGCAGGAACAGTGCGGGAAAAAAATCACTAGCAGAAGAAGTAGACATATGTAAATTACCAATATAACAATGTGAAAATACTCCAATATAAATCCTGCACAATCCTTCTTAAGTAAAAATACATAGGTGTTATCAGCTGAATGTACGTAGCCCTCTAGTGTCTATGATCAGGCCGACGTGATCAGATCACGTGACGTCTTCAAAGCGCCGTAAAAAAGAAAATAGGTCACCTGGAGCGCTGCCGCCAACTTTACTCGAAAGTGCGGATTTGAAACTCTCTACCAAATTTTATTTAACGTTGATAGACCACATAAAACATCATATGATAGTTTTGATTTGATTGTACAAAATATATTTATCCGATCATAAAAGTGCGATGGGATGGGAGGGGCAGGCGTTCTGTCATTTTACAAAACGGGAAGAAGTGGTCGAATCAGCTTTTTATTGTAATAAATAGTATATTTTTTCCAATTTGAATTTGATTATTTCTGTCTATTTTTGGGCCCAATGTGTTAATAAAGTAGGTTGAAGTGAAAAAATAATTATGAGATCATATAGATGAAGTTGAAGCATGGGCATGTTAAACATTTTTTTGTGCGGTATATAAAGGCAAAATCAAAAGTATTCTCATAGAGTTAAAGTATTAAAAGTAAAACTAGTGCAGTATTATATTCCCTGTGACTGATACATTATTATAAGTGTCACAGTATGAGTTTGTTTACACTAATGCATTCATTTAGGCTTGGGCGATATCCATTTTTTCATGCCTTCCTGACATTTTATTTCATGCTGTATTATAGCAGTATTTGTGTGAAACTTGTGTAAAATGCCTTGACTCACTGCAGACTGTACTCCCTCAACATAGGCAGGGCCGTCATAGCAACGCTATTCACGAAAACAACATACACAAGAGCTCTGCTTTGGTCTTGAGAAGCTGCAGCCTTTATTCACTATTAAACTCAAACCTAAACCGTGCATTTACTGCCAGATTGACAATTTCACTGCTCACCTTTTCCTTCACTCAGTGTGCGGTCACCATCACTCACCATAGACAGTCTTTAGATTGTAAAACAAATATCTGCACTTTATACTCCTTACATTTTGAAAACAGGTGTTACTTTAGTTTTAATTATTTTCAGGGGAATTCTCCTCTTTTTTTTCTTTTTCTTTTTTTTTGATCATTTCACATTGTCTTCCCAACATCAAGACCACTTTCAGCATAAATGAAAGTGACAATAACACATAGAAAAGATGATGTATGGTGTATTCATCATGAGTGCATATCATGCACGACAGATGTAACAAGATGAAAACTAACGTAAAAGATGTAAAAAGACGAAACAGACAGAGGCAGACTCGGCTGCAGAGAAAAGGTGTCTAGTGAATCTGTCAGCTGCCTGCGAGAGGCATTTTTGGCACTGCACTGTTCATTATATTCATGATATTGTTTTTTAATTTTATTTCAGGTTAGAATGGTTTAAAAGTCTGCAAATTTTATTAATATGATGTTAGGAGGTTCAGTTAGCTTTGCACAGAAACAGATGGTATTAATGTCCTTCAGAGGGCGACTTTTTACTTTGAGTACATTTCAGAGCCTGTACTTTTTCACTTTTGCTTGAGTAAAGAAGTTGAGATGGTATTTCTACTTTTACTGGAGTCTTTTATTCACACAAGTATCTGTACTTCTGCTTTAGTAAGGAATGTTGTACTTTTGCCATCCCTGATAAATAATAGTGCGCGAGAGCTTCAGGAAAGAAACAATAAATAAATAAATAAATAAATAAGTAACAAGCAACAGATGCGATATTAATATTGCATTAGGGTTAAGGTTGTAAGTTGGAGAGGTGAGGACTTAACAGCGAGGTTGAAACAGTGCCCAGCATCACAACCAGAAAACGACATCTTACCTGTTCATGTAAACTATTACTTCATATTTCATTTTCCCCCTCGATTCCTCCACATTCATTTGCGGTCTTCTCCCCGGAGGAGGTTGTAAGTGGTAGATACGTCCAACATCTATTTCATGTAGGACTCGAGCTGTAATAAAGCAGCCCCAGAGCTCTTGGATTCTTGTTATGTGTGAATATATTCCGTGCTGGGGTGAGACAAATTCCTCTCTGCCCACTGCGTGTGTGGGTGTTTGTGCTATATTCCCCGAGGAGTTACGGTCTACCATGAAACAGTGTGTAATTATGTTTTCACTCGTCCCTCTCTGCTCTCCCTGTGTGTTCGGTTTTGTTTGTGTTTGTGCGTCCAGTCCCTCCAGTGATCCTGGTCTATCCAGAGACGCAGGCCCAGGAGCCTGGAGTATCTGCCAGCCTTCACTGCCACGCTGACGGCATCCCAAATCCCAAACTCCTCTGGCTGAAGAACGGCATGGACCTGCAGCCCAGATCCTCCAAACAACTCTCTCTCATAGGTGAGCAGTGTTTAACTGCTGTCAGCATATAATACGTTTTAGTACTACCTCAGTTCCAAAAAAGTTGTGTAAGGGACATTGTATAAAACGTAAATAAAAGCAGAAAGCAATGATTTGCAAAAATCTTTCAACCTGTATTCTATTGAATACAGTACAAAGACAAGATAGTTAATGTTCACACTCATTAATGTTAATGTTTTTGTTAAATATACACTCATCCTAACTTAAATGCCTGCAATACACATGTAACACATGCAGAATGTGTCTTGGCATTGTCTTGCTGAAATAAGCAGGGACGTCTCTGAAAAAGACGTCGTCTGGAAGGCAGCATATGTTGCTCTAAGACCAGTACTTTTCAGCATTAATGGGGCTTCGCAGATGTGACAGTTAGCCACTATACCAGGTCATTAACACGCCCCCATACCATCACAGATGCTGGCTTTTGAAGTTAGCGCTGGTAACAATCTGGACAGTCCCTTTCCTCTTTAGCCTGGAGGACTCAACGTCCATGATTTCTGAAAACGCTCTGAAAAGAGCAGCACACTTTTCCACTTTGCGTCAATCCATCTCAGGTGAGCTCCTGACAATGCTTTTCCAAAGTGTGCCTGAGCCCATGTGGTATCCTTTATACAGCTATTTTGGGATTTTTAGTGCTGTCTAATGGGTCAGTGGTCATTGTGGTTTTTTTTTCTTTTGGAATAAGAGTGTGTTTACAAATAAACAATAACATTTATCAATTTGAACATTAAGACATTTGTCTTTGTACTGTGTTCAATTGAATATAGGTCGAAAAGTATTCCCAAATCATTGCATTCCTTTTTTTTCACATTTTATACAACATCCCAACTTTTTTGGAATTGTGGTTGCAGAAACTATTCGTCACATCTCTTTGGTGCAGTGTTAAATACCAAAAGCACTAAGATGCCAACATTGCAGAAATCTTTTTAAACCAAGACAATGCACGCAGACAATGAAAACGAAGCTTGAAAATCGTGTTAGTGTTTTCTCAAACTTGCTTCTTTTTATTGAAAACTCTTGTCAGCAGGAATATTTTGTTCTGCCTTCTATTTATTTGCTTTCCATACCGTGGTGATGAAACCAAGATTGCGGTCACCCTCTTCAACTGTCTTCATTTTGCTCCTCTGACAAAATAAACACACTTATTCTTCAGAAGTGAATGAAACGGAGATTAAGAGACAGAAGATAAAATGAAATATACTGTGTGTCAGGAGACGGCACCTACTTATCCAGGCTAGGCGGGTGCTTTTAAAGACACACTCTCAATATCAGAGAGAAGAAGGAGAGCAAAATGGAGAACGACTTTTCTTTTTATGGCCCAGTTCTCATTAAGGGAGAGTTTATTGGCTGTGTGTGGGTCATTACCTGTGGTAATAGCCTGTTATCAACCCTCAGACACTCAAACATGGGAGGTTCTGCAAGGTTCACCGACACATAAACACTGCAGTGGCTACGGTTTCAGGTTTGCCAACTAATGTGGGCAGTGGCGAGGGGCAGGAGTCGTCCTTACAGAGATAATTTGTGCTTTTTTTGATTAAAAACATTTAGAGAAGTGAAGAGAATAGAGTGGAAAACTAGATTAAGTAGTGTAGATTACCATTTTTACCCAGCCATGCTTCGAAAATGAGATCAAAGGACACGCAGAGGAGGTGTGATTTGCTATTTCATTTCCACATATCACAGATAATGTCAGGAGTGTAATAAGGACATTGTAAGTGTTGTTTCTATCCTCATATTTGGCTCCTGTAAAATCTGAACCACACGCTGACAGTTGATAGTGAGGAGTATTGATTGTAAGCCACAGTTGAACAGTAAACAGAGAAAGTGAGTGAATGAACCCGTGTTCTGGAGCTGTCTGCGGTGCTGAAACCACTCAAGCCTGTTGTAGATCTTCACCTGATGGTCCTTGTTGTTTAGTTTGTCACTGATCAAACCTCCTAAGAAAGCTACACATTGACATTATAGATCACTTTTCTGACCCAGATGCATTGTGGGAAGAAAACAGATCAGTTTCAAACAAATAAGCTCATTGTCACTATAATCACACCCCTCGTTAATCAAGGGTAATGGATGGCTGCAAGCAGCATTTGTGGCTAATGAGTGAAAACTGTGAGCTAAATGCCTTTGACTTGCTTAGCAGTAATTATAAGGACACAGAGGAAATCATACGTTGAGCAATGGAAGGATTATCATGACCATACGTCGTCTCTTCCAGGAAAGAAATAGCACACGGTCATAACACACACCATGTATAATGTTGCATATTTGTTGATTAAGTTGTGACAGGAGACATCAGATAATGTAGTGTAGAGATAACAGAGGCACAAGAGTCGAATCGCTTTCTGATCCTGTCTGTTTGTATCAAAGCTGCTTTTTCTTTTTTTAACTTTACACTGTTTCAACCCACTCAGAGGATGTTCTGTATTGTTGAAGTGGTCATTGACACTTGACTCAGCCTTACTTTGTTTCGACTCAGACAGCAATCTAATTGTCCAAAGCTTCTGTTGCCTTCTAACAACTCCTTAAAGAACCAGTGTGTAGGATTTAGTGGCATTTAGTGGTAACAGATTGCAAACTGCTTATCTCACCCTCCCCTTCTAAGCGTGTAGGAGAACCTGCAGTAACCACAAAAAAGGCACAAGGAGCCAGTTTTTAGTTTGTCCGTTCCGGGCTACTGTAGAAACATGGTGGTGCAGCATGGCAGCCTCCATGGAAGAGGACTCACTCCCTCTGTAGATATAAACAGCTCATTCTAAGCTAATGAAAACATCCTTCTGAATATTATGTTCCATTACTGAAATACTCTGCCATTAACTCTCTGTAAATCTTACACACTGGACCTTTAACCCTGCAATAACTGACATCCTTTTCACATGGGGGCAGCTTAAGCAAGCAAAACACAACATCAACCTATAATCACCTTTAAGTTGAAATGACAAACATGTTAGCACACAGTTGCCTATTTACACACATCCAGCAGGAACATTTATATTGATCTGGAGTTGTGCTCTGACTACCCAAAGTTCAATAATCAGTAACTCCTCAGGGAAATATCTGGCTGTTTAGTTGTTAAATGCTCCACTACGTTCACCATTTAAATGTTAAATTTGTCTGCTGTTGTGTGCAGATAGTGTAGGGTGTGTTTTTAGAGCTTTTTTGCCTGCCAACTTCAGCCAACAAAATGATGATACTATTAAAGCAGTCATGTGATCTGTTGTAAAAAGGACAACTCTGGGGCAACAGGGTAGCTCAGTTGGTGGAGCACGCGCCCCATGTACAGAGGCTGTGAGACCTCTGCAGCGGCTGTGGGTTTGAATCTCGCCTACGGCCTTACAGCTGCGTGTCATTCCCCAACTCTCTCTCCCCATTTCCTGTCATATCTTTGGCTATCTTATCAATTAAATTTAGTTTAGGGTGTTTATATGTAGCAACATCATCATGCACAAACCAATGTCATGTGGGAAAACTTTTTAGGGTTTCAGAAAATGGCATTTTTATACTAAAACACAGGTATTTTAACAAGATCCAAACTTTTGGATTTGAAAACATAAGGAGCACCCTGGGAAAGCACAAAATGATATAAAATCCTTTTTTTTTTTTAAAAAAAGGGAAAACAATGGACTCCCTTTAAAATAAGAATATCGATCATAGCTGCGTTTAAGTCACAGGCCGCCATTGACTCCTGCCCCCCAGGGACATGCCCCATTTTCCTCTTGCACTAATACACCCATCAGAGGATTTAAAGTCATAATTTCAGACAAAACCACTCAAACTTAAAGTCCCCGTCATCGCAAACTGCTACCAGCCTGCGAAGAACGGATATAAAGGCTAATTTAATGAGTGGTTGATTCAGTGGTTTTCAATAAGAATTGATCAGAACATAATTATGAATTAGAAGTAATTAGAGTGGTGTCTCATTCTGTGAAGGCCTGCTTCAAGGCAGTTTTCACTTCAAAGCATCACACTCTTTTCCCCTGATATAAAAGAGAATTATCAGAATCCAAAAGACATTTCACTAATGTGAAATGCTTTGCGTCAACTTCTGTAATGTCTTGTTATTTTACAACCCAGTAGACATGAATTAGGAGGTAGAGATAATTTTCAGCGTAAAAATGAGAACAGCTTGTTTTTGCAAGTGTGCACTTTATTGCCGTTTGGTATATATTTGTTCTGCAGGGAGACAAACACTTAAAGTTTTGACGGGTAGAGAATGTGAAGAAAAGAAGAAACAGGATGGAGAGACAGAGGGGGGGAGTGGCGGTGATACATACATATTACAGATAATTCAAGAGACACAGAAAGATATAAAACTGAAGCTTTCTTTCATGTTTCTATGCAACATGACCCGCAAGAGCACCGCTGTGACACACACATCTTTCACTGTGGTGTTCAATGTAGTGTTACATATAGAACAGGAAGCATCAGAGTGCAGCTGCACATCACAGACTTTTGTAGCTACAGCAGACATCAGAGAATCTGTCTGTGATGATGACCTGTGTGTCTCAACATGGACGACAACACCTGTCACCTCTGTCTGTAACATCACCGCTGAATCTTGATGCAAACAGTGCAGCATTGTACAGCATGTGGAGAAAAATAACGTCCTCATTCATGTTCTGAAAGACAGGGAGGCTATTGAAGTAGAATGTAAAGTATTCATTTTTATGTTGGAACAAAAGCAGAGTTATATCAGTGTCTTACTGAGCAGCAAAGTACTCAGGGGCCATGTTAAAATACTCAAATTTGAAAATATGTCAAGGTTATTTTATTATTAGTCTTATAATTCAAACGCACTGAGCCTTAAAAGAACGTAACAAAACGAACGACGACTACCGCAGAAAAGCGCCTTTTTCAGGTGTTTAGAATGAGTCAACGATATCACATTTCAAAGTTTGTCCCTTTGGAATTGGATTAGTTTACTGGAAACCCCTATCTGAATCCCAGCAATGCTGTTCCCAATGAACTTTAATGATTATATACATTATTATATATATTATACGCAAAGATTAAGTTTGGCTGCAAAGTGTTGCATGTTGGGCAATTTGTGTAAGTAGTCCTTCTCTCATTTTTCCCAGTGAATGTGTCCATTTTTAAAAGCTTGTATTATACTGTCTGTATCTGCCAGTGGGCCATCATGATAAGGCTAGAACTAATAATATGTTAATTTTTTACAAGAGAGACTTGACGTCTTCTGCAACCAGCTGGAAAAAATGTCTGAGTGTATCAGCATCAGCAGTATTGTGCATTGCTATTTTAGACCATTTCTTCATTGAAGTTATGGAACAATTACTTTGAGATGAATACATAAATATGTCACAGTGATATAAAATTATTATTATATATCACCCACTCTTATGATAAAGGTGTCTTAACTGTTATGAAACTTAATAAATGGTTAAATTAATTTAACAAGCAAATACAGTGACCCCTTTTCAGGTTTCCTGTATTGTGAAGGAGTTTTGGGTATGTGATGACATGAGAGTAATCAATATTTGCACCGTATTCATTTTGTTACCAACCTAAAACAAATCTGAAATCAAATCAGATGGGTTTTTTTTTGGCCCATCGTTATTTATTTGCTCTCTGTTCATTTTGTTTGGTTTTGTTCTGAACGTTACTTTGGTTTCTGAGCATGAGTGACTGCTGGATATCAGGTCACAGCATCCATATGGATATATGAACACACTGCAGCCTCATTTCCATGGTTTCTGTCAGATTACGCCCACACACACCAAGAGCTGGGGTTCAACAGCTTTTTATTTTCTGATTTATATGTAATGTACGCTATATATATATATATATATATATATATATATATAGATTTCACATAATGCAGCAGCAACAAACTGTTACAGTACGACTTGTTCTTTTCCTTTTTGTTTCCTCTCTTCTTGTAGCAAATGGTAGTGAGCTCTTTATTGGCAGTGTCCGGTACGAGGACACCGGAGCTTATACCTGCATCGCCAAGAATGAGGTCGGAGTGGACGAGGACATCTCTTCACTGTTTGTTGAAGACTCGGCTAAGAAGACCCGTGAGTCATACATGGCAAATTTCATCTTTAACTGTAGAAAGTAAAATATCAACAGTAAAAAAAGAAGTAAAACTAAACTTTGTTAGAAAGAGAGTTTAAATGATTTTGTATGCTGGTGTAAATCTTAATGGCATGGCTGCCAGTTAAACACAATTTTAGTTTTAGTGTTTAAGTGGCAGCTGTAAACGCCTCCTGTGTTGGAAAAACTTCACAAGTGCCCCATGTATCTTCTGCATTATAATTGCTATAAACACCAGAGCTAATGAGCATAAAAATTGATTTATGCCTTCAGATGGCTGAAAACTAAGAAAAAGTCTACAGCTCCAGACAGTTGTTGGTATTAGACCAACAAGCAACTTCTTCTGCAGCAGCATCAACCAGCCTGGCATCTTTTACAGCAGAAGTTTTCAAAGTGAGAGGCGGGTCTCCTCAAGGGGGCTCCAGACAATTTCAGGGGAGGTTCAGTTAATGGATATGAAAAAAGATTACATTACTTATTTAATTAGTTATCAAATAAAGAGATCACACAGAGTTGCCTAAATGTATGTGATTTGGTTACAGTTAAAACTTCAGGGATACAGTATTTATGAGTCAGAAATTTAAAAAGTATTATGCTATTTTGGCTCAAGTTATGAGTGTCTTCTGGATCAATTGACATAATCATGATCTTATAGGCATCCAGGAATTGACACTGAGCAAGTAAACAACGTGGGGTGACAGAGCGCCTTTTGCCAACATTTGTCTGAGGGGAGGCCCACAGTCTCTTACATTGAAAACCCCTTATTTATAGTAATGCTAAGATAAAACCACATAACATCAGCTCAGTGGAGGCCCAACCCATCAGACACCAGGCGTCCAAAACAAAAATAAAATCAGGGAGCACAATTGATCATTTTATCCTGTTTTTTTCATAGTAGGGGATAACTGATGCAGCATTTGAGACACTTCACAATGTCAGGACTAAAAAATATATTATTCAAAGATAAGATAAGATGTACCTTTATGTTCGTTTTACCTTCGTTTCCCCTAATTCACACAACAAACAAATTCTGTCCTCCTCTGGAGTCGCATTAAAGCTGCTGGTCATGTTACACACAAGGTTCTACATCATAGCAATTCTTTATGAAACAGTGAGTTTGTTATTTAGTTGTTTAGTATATAGTTGTACAACGGTAAATACTGAAAGAGAAAATCAAGTTTTATTTCATTTTGGTCAATATGTAACTGTCTGACTATCACCCTCAAGTCCGGAGCATTATAGAGCACCAAAATAATCACAGACAGACCTCAGCCAGGGAATGCATGTTTAATTAAATATATAAACATGAACTGTTGCTGCAGTGAAGTTGGCCTGTGCAGGAAAAACCTCAAATTATGTTTGGTCACTAGTCTGCCAGCAAGAATTTATGATCACCTTATCTGACACAGAGACCATCTCAAATGACAGAAACATTTGTGTAGTCTGATCCTGGCATAAGAGATATAGCATAAAACTCTACAGACTAAGAAGCAGATAGATGAGGGCACTCAGATCTGACTCACAGAAAAAGTCTGAATATCATTCAAATTCAGATATATTTGAATGTGTGAAGAAACACAGCAAAAGGTTAGACACAAGTGCAAACATCTGAAAACCAGATAAGACCACTTGTTCTAGGAAGTTGAATTTTCACATTCACATTTGTGGTGTAGAAAAAAAAAAACATAATTTGACAGGACAATTGAGAAGTTGGATTTATTTTATACTGCAAAAAGATCAGTTGAGGAGTTACTCTGTTCTGACTGTGGGTAGTGCAAGAGGCTTTATTCAATTTTATGCAGCAGTCTCATTAAAATAGTTTTAAACAATCAAATCACATATTTTATGTGTCTTTGATACTTGGTCTTTCATTAGATTGCGTCATTTTGATGAGTTAACCAGCTGTACCTAGAAAGAGCTTATCAGGCCAGTTGAAATTACACAGAATAATCAATGACTTGTCCTCTCTTAAGACAGGAGTAATGTCTTGATTTAGGAGGAAATACGGTTCTGTCAACACCAGTGAGGAACATTTTGTAGCTGTCAAGTATGTTTTGTTTTGCCATGTCATGAGAGAAATCACCTCCTCTGTGTCTTGGAGGATCTTTCTCTTTTTTTTCTTAAGGTGATTTAATGGTTTTCCTCTCTTTTTCTCCCCCCTTTGTCCTTTCTATTGCTCGGCGGCTGACTCTGCAGT
>JAJHUR010086882.1:0-94104 GCA_027495735.1 Lutjanus campechanus
ACTTCAGAGTGTTAAAATACAAAATCAAGAAAGACTATCTCAAACACTAAGTAAAACTGAAATGACTATTTGTACACCTTGAATTTTGGAAAATATCATCAGGCAACAGCTTGTTTGTTCCCAACTTTCCAAAGAGTCTGCGGTTGAGATCATTTTGTATGTTTATTGATCTTTCTTTAAATGTGTTGAGGCAATTTCCTTTCAAATTTTGAATACATGTCTATCTTTCTATCTACCATCCATAAGTGAAAACAAGTGGCTATTTCAGTAATTTTCTGTCACCTCACATATTGTGAAATACAACTGCAATAACCCCTCTTCAGTTGTGTATCAGATCTGCTGCGAAACACTGGACCTATTGCATCATCTACCACATCTGTACCTGCATCAGTCAAATGTGGCCAAACATGGTCTCATCCCTTTTTGGGAAAAGGTCCCCTTGTTGCTAACTGACTGAAACTATGCCGGCTATGTTAACGTGTTGTAAACAGTAAATGGTCGCACAGGGTGTATGACGGGGGAGGAAGGAAAAGAAAGAAACAGTCACAGAGACAGATGAGAAGTGCTTCTAGATACCCTTTGACTTGAGAAGACAGACAGAGCAGGATTCCAGCTAAGAGGTCCAATCCATCAGCTATCATGTGTGATTATATTGTAACAGACTCATTGGTGCTGCTGGATCTCACTGCAAGCTGACGTCTCTGTTTTTCACAGTGAGAGAAAAGGATGGACGGAGGTGAAGAGGGAGATAGAGTGAGAACACTGGCGAATTTAAAATACAAAGTAGAGTTACTGAGTCACTCTCTTTCATTTGATATACAAACACAAAAAAGGACAAAACAGGGTAGAAAGTAAAGTGCACAAAACAAAATAAAGCAGAACACAATTAAAGCACGTTTTGGAGGTGAGCCAGGCAGTGGTTTGGACCATTTGACAATTTACTGACTTTCCCTTTAGGACATGTAACAAGGTTTCCCTGTGTATTGCAAGCCCGGTGACCCAGCGGGCCACAGTTTACTCCCACAGGGCCTACGCAACAGAGAATTTTATTTTCAGAGGATGTATTTTTAGGATGTGTTTTTTTTTTTTTTTTACAATAGTTACAGTAGAGTGGCTCAGCTGGAAAGATAAGATATAATGCCTGGAAAACACATGACACATATAGATTTGTCAGTTTAAAACATAATTTTACCAGTCAAAGTCACTATTTAACTTCTGTTGTTGAAATTCATTCTGAGATTACATTGTCAGATTCTTTGGACAACTTAACCATAGCTGTTGATTCTTTAAAATAAGTGTTGAATAAATTACCAATTTATTGTATAAAAACACATTATGACTTGATGCGGAGCCCTGTGAAATCTGGGTTTTCTAAATTCTCCATTCCACAAGTCTGACCATGATTTATGTTATAACAGAAACTACCACTAACACAGCCCTACTGTAATGCTGCCACCAGTCTGCCACTGGTCCACACCGGGCCTTAGTCAGAAAACACTTAGCCTCCAGCCCCTGTCAAAAGATGCTTGCCTCTGAGCCGAATAACTTTGCTGCTCATCGCTGCAACCCTGTAAGGTTGTCAGTTTCTGAAGTAATATGCCAACAGAGAATAACAAGACTAATTGTCTACATTCATGCTAATGACTATGAAAGGCTGTCATTAGGCACAGCAGTGTGTAAAGCAAAAACAATTAAATCATGCTAATAGTGGGCAGGTATAATATTTATCATGCCCAACATCTTAGGCCTTGTTCAAACCACCAGTCCAAATCTTACTTTTGGCATATCTAGATTGAATCCAGATTGATTTTTAGAAAGGCTGGACAGGAAAAAGCCACACGAAATGCGCTTTTTGCAAATCAGATCCAAGCCACATTTGGTTTGAAATGTGATCAAATCAGAGTTCTTACAGATGCGTCCCAGCCCGGCTATTCTGGCTGCTCAAATCTTTTGTATCAATCCTGAGATAACACACTATGCTGACGTCAGATCCAGAGTGACAGGAGTTCGTCAGAGCTTCTAAGCAAAGTTCATGCTGCTACTCGCAGAGCGCTCTGAAAGACAACACAGAGAACAACAGTCCATGCACAGACGCTGAAGTAGATTGTCTGCTGACAATTTGTGGAGAAGTTTCTGTACAGACAATCTCCATTTCATATTCTTCAGCGTCACCTGACGACGAATTTGAAGACACGTGCATGTCTGTCTTAAAGATATGATCTGAGAAACAATCTGATTTGCCTGTAGTCTGAACATAGCCTAGTTTACCCTGTTAGAGTGATATATGCTAATTAGCACTAAACACAAAGTACAGCCAAGGCTGATGGAAATGCCTTCAATTTTTCTGGTATTTAGTCAAAATCAAGGGACTGGACAAATAGAAATTCAGATTTTTCAGTCAGGATCAAAGTTGTAGATGAACAGACTGACAATAGAGTCACACTGTTGCTAAGAAAATAGGCATTAGCATAATGGTTTTAAGAAAATAAGGAGGTCTGTGGTGGACATCTTAAAAATAAAGGCAACCTATTTGATTGGAAATGTTTTTTTTTTACATGACTGGAATGAATATTCCACAAATTGTCTTCATCGTGGTTTCATTTATTTATAATGGATATATCAATGTACTCCAATTCAAGAGATGATTATATATTCGTGTTTATATAGATGCAGACCGACGGATGTAATAGATGGAAAGGGAAATGAGATTGAAGATGGAGAGATACAGGGAAGAGAGGAAGTGAGGATGAGGAGAGGAGGGAGACTCTGGGGTTTCACCTTAAAAAATACAGAACAACATGCTCTGGCTCTGTGTTTTAGTTGACGTGTATTTGTTTTTGCCTGTGTTTGTCTGTCAGGGCGCTTTCTCTTTGCCTCTCTCTCTACCTCTTGTTAGTCTTCTTGTTCTTCTTTTCATTTTTTTCTTTCTCTCCTCCGTTCAGTGCTCCGCGGCCTTTCCTTTATCAGTCCACTTTTTCTTTACATTCATTGATTTCTCCCTCTCTCCTCTTCACTTTATCTGTCAGTGCAGTACAATGAGCAGCAGAGAAAAAAGAGAGATAGAAAGAGAGGCCCAGCAGAGCATGAAATGGTCTGAGCTTTTACTACAACTGGCAGTGTTTGACCGCATACTGCACCAGCCATTGCCGCGGTTACCCGCAGCAACACTGCACTGATAGAACGGTATGCTGAGGGAAAGAAAGAGGAAGCAAAGGAAGTAAAGCTGGAGTGTTCTGCATGTGGAACAGGTGCTAATGGGATAATTGAAAACATGCATGGACACAGATAGGACACACACTTTTAGAAAATGCAGTCCCATCGCAAATATGGTTCACCTCTCATTCTTTTAAGCTATAAATACATGCAAAACACACTAGTAGTCTGTACTGGCAAACTGAGACATGAACGTAGCCTTTATCAACATCTTTAGGACCTGACTGAGACCTGACCAAATGTAATATTTTATTTATTCCTTCAGTTAAGAGAAAAATATGTGCTTACTTTAGGCACACAGAAAGTTTTTCTCATGATACCGTAACATCTTATAATAATATTCCCTTTGCTTTACCTATTAAACAAAATAACTTTTTTTTTTCTCAATATTGGCGAGATAAACACGGCTGATCAACCCTGGACTTGTTTCCTTCTGAACTTGGCAGGTCAAATAGGATGATACAGACCCAAACTGTGATGAGGTGTGACAGCTGCTGATGAGTGGTGATACAGCTCATATTGTTCCCACGATGAAGAAACCTTCCATAAATGACTGGGGATTCTGGGAAATTCCCCTTAAGCTAGTTTTTGTTCCCTCATGTCCATTACTGACCATTAGCTTGCCAAGCTAACACCACAGTGTCTGCATGAGAAGCACACGTGCATCGCAGAAGCTCTTACTGTACTTTGCAATTTGGCGCATTTATTAACAGGTGAGAGCAGCTGACACCTTTGTGAGCGGCTCGTGTGTGTGTCACTCACAGCTGCAGTGACCCTTGACAGAGATTTGGCGTTTGTTTCTGCATGATGCGCGGTTCTCAGCAAAAATAAACCATGAAAATGATCTGTTGACAGTCATATCAACATCACACGGGGCTCAACAATCAGGATTGCCAGCTCCCCTTGGGCAAATAAAATGTCACTGCTAGTAAATCTGGCAACTCCAGGAAAGAATGGTAAAAAAAAGAAAAAAAAAGAAAAGAAAAGAAAAGAAAAGAAAATTAATAAAGTAATTTTTATGTAAAATTAGCCTCTCACATATGTAGATTTCACGCTTGTTTATTATCATATTAAACTGAATATTTTTGGGGTTTTAGACTAATAAAATAAAGCAGCTAAAGATATCATCTTGGACTTTGAAAAACTGGGATGGACTTTTTTTTTTTTTTACTGTTTTCTGACATTTTAGAGATGTTGCAACCCTAGATTAAACATGATAATTAACTTAACTGCTAATGAATACACTAGTTAACAGCTCTTCAAAAATATCTGCAAACTGAATGTAGTAATATTGCTTTATTTTTATCTGCTTTATAATGTTTTTCATAGTTTTTGTTCGCTTTTTTATATACTATTGAATGTCATTTTGATTCATATTTATTGTGCATGTAAATTTTTGGTGGACCCCAGGAAGAATGGGGATCCTAATAAATAAATAAATAAATAAATATATGGCTGGTAGTAGCAGCTCCGCAGCAGAAATGCTGTCTGTGTGAGCAAGAACACTACACACAAGTAAGTCACAGCAGTTGAGTGAGGTAGCCAACAGGTACACACAGACAGCGTGTCCCAGGCATGACATATACTTCTGTCTGTCTTGGTTTCCTATATTGTGTCTTACTTGAAACACATAACCCAAATATAATAACACATAAACATGACCTGAGTCCCAGGAAAATATCCTGAGCTGAACCAGAGTCTTACAGCATATCAGGTTTCAGGTTAACAGAACTCTAACACAACAACTTTAACACATTCAACTGAAATAATCCAGACCATAAACAACGATGATACATCTGTTTCTCTTGACCTGCCAATTTCATATTCTCTCTCTCTCTCTCTCTCTCTCTCACACGCACACACAGACACTCGCACATTTTTGGCTGCCTCCCTGCCTCTGCGGTGTCTCTGTGACTAACGTGGAGGATAAATAACCCGGTGAGATTCAGTTCCAATATCACAGGCCCCGCTCGCCAAAAAATTAACATCAGCATAATAGTATTAGCCTGCTCATAGTCATCCATTAAAACTACTTAGGGCAGACAGGCAGACAGGCCGGGGAATACACCAGCGTTCTTATTAAACCGCTTCCCTTGTAACATCACGCAGTGAGCTACACTATACATGTGGAGATGCCACAGGTTTGAATCTAGCTTATGTTTCCCTCATCATCATCATCATCATCATCATCATCATCAGATTGCTCTTAATCAGCCACACAGTGAAGGTAAACAAGGAGCTGCACTTGGTTAACTGTGTGGGTACATTAAAGGGATAGTTGGCATTATTTGAAGTGGGGTTGTACCAGGTACTCACTGATAAGCCAATTATCACTCTCTCATTCAACCACACTCCATTGGCAAAATATGTCATTTCACCTTGCAGAACACAGGAGTTGCTGCCTCAATCTATAGTTAGTTCGTCTTCATGTGTGACTTCAGTGAATCCAAACCAACAACGAAAACCACTGAAGTCACACATGAACACAAAACAGATGGAGGCAGTGGTAGACTAAAATCCTGTGTTCTGCGAGGTAAAACGATTTTGTTAATGGAGTTTGGTTGAGCGAGAGAGAGTGATATTTGTGTTATATAACAGCGGTTTCCCCGGTGCAAAAGGCTGTCTGACGGCAAGTTAAAGCAGGGAACATTCTAAATATAGCATACAGTTAAAGCGATACTGATTTTTTAAGATGGTCCCTTTTTTGAGCGGCTAAGATATGTTTTGTTGCTGACCTTGGTCACAGCAGGACATTGCGCGGCTTCTGTGCTGGTGCCCCTCTTTGCTTGGAGGCGTGTGAACCACTATCTACTCTAAGTAATATGCTGACTTAGATATTTACAATGCAAACTATCCCTTTAAGAGAGATATTACAGGCCAAAAAGAAGGTTCCTTTTTAAGATGTAGTACTTGATAACAACATAATTTGGTCTAAGGATTTAGAGTTTTGTGGTTAAAGCTCAACAGTACATAAGAAAACCAATTTATTCTGGTCCTGTAACATGAAGCAAAGCTGACTGAATCCTTGAAACCTGCTCATCGCTGCAAGAGTCCACTTGCTGCATTGTCTTAATCCTTTAAGACCAGCATCTTCTGATATGAGATAAACCCTTATCTTTTTGGCTTTTCACAATAAAAGCCTTGAGTGTAAAAACAGCACTGACATGCTGTGCATATTCGTGTGAGCACACACATCCCTATCAGCCCTTTGTCCTCCCTTTGAGACTTACACCCGCTGCTTTGTTTTCCGGCAGTCCCACCTTCGTCTGTGTGAAGCCTCAGTGAGTGAGATCCACAGCTCCCGGCTACAAAGTCAGATGTCAGATATGAAAGGAAGAATCACCTCTCAGCTGGTTCAACCGCCCATACTTGTTTCAGGGGCTGAATTCCCAAGCTGTGCAGAGGAATTGTAAACAGAGAAATGGGTGTGGTTGCACAAAGAATAACCCTTTTTTTTTCAAGCAGCTGAATGGGCTGGATGGCATTGTCATGGATAGGAGGGAAATCAGCGAGGAAGGAAGTTACTGTGATGTTTTCCTTTGCATTTCCAAGAAATTCACCTGTAAATCAAAGAGAGTGGGTGGCAGTGTGACGTCTTTTTCTTTGAATTTGACTCATTATAAGCTGCCAGGGCCTTCACGCAAATCAAAAATTTACTTTAACGGTGCATCAAATAGTTGTTCATCAGCAATAGACATCCTCATTTCATTACTACGAAATGACTTGTGCCCTCTTGCTCGCACTGATGGATCAAAATCAGAAACTACGAACAATTTACATAATCAGAGGACACATCTGGCAGCAGTAAGAACAAATAATGGAGAAATATAGCTTCCCATCTGGTCTGTCAGTCTATACATTCCTCTCCTCTGCATCCTTCTACACCAGACCACCCTCCTTCTCACTCTCATGTCTTTCATCACTCTCCCTCTCTCTCTCTGCATCCCTTCTCTGTCTGTGTCCTCCTCTCTCGCTCTCTCTCTCTCTCCATCCCAGCGGTTGTCAAGGCGATGGTGTTTTGTGGAGGCAGCTGGTTAGGGCTCATTTGTCAAGCTGCTGACCCTCCCTCCCTTCTTTTCTCTTCTTTCTTTCTCTCTTCCCTCTTTATTCTGTTATACGCTGGAGTAAAAGAAGACTGAATAGGCTCATTTTCACACTCATACATCCCGAACAATAATGCCGGTGCAACTGTAAAAGGCACATTTTAGCGTTGTCCGTTTAAAATGAATTTCAAATCAATCTTTTTCTGTTTGAGCAATTGGCCGGCACCCATTTAGAGTATTACACAGTGAAAAAAAAAACAGAGTAAAACAAAGCAAAAAACCAACTACTTAATGATCTTGACAAGGGTTTATGAAACATTGATTGTGCTCTCCTTCATGAGAAAAACTGTGGCAGCCTGCCTGAGATAAAAAACTTGGTGAGGAAATGCCAAGGAATGATGTCAGTCTCTGTAGGGTAGACTGGGAATGGTTGCAACAGGGGACTGTTGCAACACATCTTATTCCTTATCAGAAACATGAGTGATAAAACTCATATTGCAGGAAGACAGAAGACACATTCGACATCTGCTGCTGCATTTACTGAAAAAGCAAACAAACAAACCTTGTTTGGGAGGTATGAAAATATTATATTTCACAAGCTTTAGTTTTGTCATACTGTACTGATCTTTTTCGTGAATTAATCAGTACTTATTTGGATAAAATCTTTGTTTTGTTGACTTCTAAGGTACATGGTTAGCATGTGTCTAGGTCAATTTGTCTCGCTAACAAATTCTTTTATGGCTGTTGTGATGGGGACTGTTGCAACATGATGGCCCCAAGTGTTGGTTGGTCTAGTCCAAATAGTCTCCAAGTAACTGAGAGAAATGCAAAAAGGGATGCAACTGTCCCCAGTCCCTCCACTTTCCTTCCTTTCTCTCATGCTACTACATGTTTATTACAATTTTTCTTTAGCTCTTGCTCCTACGTGACTGGACTGCAGCTCTTTTTTGTATTTTCCATTGATCTAGTCATCGTTTTAACAGTTAAATTAATCTGTATGTCAAAAAAAAACAATTGCAAAGTCCGCATGAAGCAAGACCATCTCAGCATTTGTCAAGCTGTTATGAGGAAATGTTGCTAGATCCCTAAAGTGATTATTTAACCATCAGAATTACAGTTGATTTGTTTTCTTTCAGACTACTCAAGTAATCAGCGTATTGTTTAAACAGTAAACCTCATGCACGGTCGCTTTCATTTGCTCTCAGTTATATGCATGCACAGCAAAACATGCAAACTCAAAGACTGCACACACACAGTGATAGGTGTGAGTCTCCTGCCAAGAGAGGTGTTATTACCATGTACTCTGTAACATGAGAGCAACCTTCACACCTCATCTATGTGTGCGTGTGTGTGTGTGTGTGTGTGTGTGTGTGTGTGTGTGCACGCACGAGTGTTGTGTAAATGTAGAGAGGAAAAAGCTTCAAGCAGATATTATTTTACTCTTTGCTTTGTCATTCAATGCCACAGAAAAAAATGTACTAAAACAAATGCAAATAAATGCAAAACACATACACGCGCAGACCCACTCACACAGTTTTAATCATCTGTCCATTATAAATGTGGCTCCCCCACAACACTTGTTATCTTCCTCTGCTAATTAATTCAGTGTTTTTTACTAATGATACTGCCGTCACAGAAGGATGGAGTGTGTATGTGTGTGCGCTCATGACCTACAACCTCATCAAGGCTCATTACCATCTAATGCCTCACTGATATGAGTGTGTGAAGGAGTATTGTGGAGTGTGTGTTGGCTGAAGTGATATTTTGTATCTATGTGTATATTGGCCTGTGCATATCCACATAATTATATCAAAAGTGTTTTTCATTTTTTGTCATTTTTTTGGTCATTTTTCAGGTGGACTCTGAACACTAAGATGACACTAAGTTGTATGTATGCATCTGACAATCAGTCCAGGAGAGACTGTATAAAATATATGCCGTTATTCTCATGTCGAAAAGATAATCGCATCTCCCCCGTTCTGTGACGACCAGCTTTTCACTCTACTTTTGAGTGTGGTCATCAGAAGCAAACACCGATAAGATGACCGATTATTTCACGTTTTTGTATTTATGTATTTACAAAAATGTTGTATTGTATTGTATTTATGTAGTTTATGCACACCTGAGGGTAAGAAGTTTAATTAATTCAACTAATATTGCACAATATTCTGAAAACATTCTTCTTGTTCTAAACACTTAAATTGAGGTTTGTGCTGAGGGAGTAACAGCTGTTTGTTTAACACAAGCAAAGATGGACAGTTAGCATGAGTGATTGTCTGAAAGAAAAGAAAAACATCTAAAAAACTAAAACTTAACCATTCAAAAATTTGTGAAAAGTATTTCCCACCAAGGGAAAATCTGTAAATGATCTGATCTGTGATTTTAACTGTGTCTCTGACAAATAAGGGACGTGGGACAGAGAAATGTCTGAATAATTTTCCCAACAACTCAGCCAAGTCAACCATGAGCTCTGCTGAGAATCTTAAAGAGTGAAGCCTGACTAAAAATGAACCCTGAACAAGATGTCATTTTGGAGTTCAAAGGAATCAAAAGTCACCTCTATCTGCACAATTTTGATGTTTTTGAAAAAGCACACACATGCACGCTCATGCACAGAAATTTGTGTGATTGCACATACACACAACCCACATTCATATAGCTCTTAAGCCTGCATCTCAAAGGCCAATCTGTGCTGGTTATTGGAGTGTGAAGCCCCAGTCTGCTCTGTGTGTATGTGTGTGTGTAGGAGGGAGCCTAATTTGATTCTCGACTGTACCATGTTTCTCCACTGGCTGCCTGTTTATGGAAATTGCATAATTGGCTCCATGTTTGTGTGTGTATGTGTGTTTGTGTGATCCATGTATTTACTACCTAAAGGGGTCAGAAAGTGAGCGAGTACAAAATCAAGCTTTAGCAAAACAAGCGCATTCCGGTTTGCGCTGTGTTGCTGCACGAGTGTGTGCGCAACCAGTGTATGTACTACATATGCGCATGTAGTGTGTAAGTACCTGTGCGAGGTCAGTACGCACGTGTGTATGAATCTGGGTCCGTCTGCGTGCATCCGCCTGCCTGCTCTGTTTCCTGAACTCGTTTGACCTTAATGTGTCTGTATGTGTGAAACAAGGGCTTGTTGCCTCGGAAACACTGCTTCATTGATAACTAATGAGCCATCCAGCGTGAGCTCATTGTACATTTTACAAACCAACATGACACCGAGCATATTTCACCTGGCCGTCCTCTTCTCAGTTTAAAAATACAGTTTCAGTGCAACAGCTGCGGAAAAAAAAAAAAAAAGTTGAATTGTGACCTATTTTGTATTAAGTGGTCTGGTAATTCCATCAGGACCATCTAAAATAAAAATAGAGCCACTTAGGGTGCTGGAAGGTGCTCTGGATAAAACTGCTCATCATATGACAGGTACGATCATACGGAATAGTGCCTAAAATGTTCATCTTAACAAGTTATTCAGTCTAATAGCGCGGTGCCAGTTCCAAACATGCCTGTCTGGAACTGGCAGAGTTCTCGGTCTCTGATGTTGCTGCCTGCAGCTTTCTCAAGAACCGCTCATCCAAACACATTCATCACTGACTGCTTATGGTTACTATTAAAACTCAATTTAGCTAATGCCTTGTTAGGAATAAACACAGAGAGGGGGGTTAACTCTAACAATCTCTCCACACGGCTCTGGGTTAAGTTTAGGGCTGCACCTTATTTTCCTGATTAATCTAACGATTCTTGTTTTGACCGATTTTTTTTTATCGATTATTCAAAAGAGGTTTTTTTTAATACCTGATGAATATATAACAGTTAATTTACCCCATATAAATATCAAAAACTTGCATTGTTAATACTTCAATATTGTCTTCAATCATCAATCATTATCATCAAATTTCCATTATTATTATTATTATTAATTATTATTATTATTATTATTATTATAGACTTAATTTAGCAGATTCCTGATCGGAAAAATACTTGACCTCAAATTCAAAAGGGTTGATGTGACACGTAGAGGAATTCATTATTATTTTTGGGCTTTTTGTGCCTTTATTTGATAGGATTTTAAGAGAGCAGACACACCGGGAATGACATGGTGTAAAACTACCAGGGAACCCCAGATACACACTGCAAAAGTTTCTCTGACCTGGAGAATCTGTATTTTTAATTAAGTACTTGATTTAAAAATTTAAAATGCAAGTTATTTTATCACTGGACTAATATGCAGTTAGATAAGCACTGGTAGATGTATTTTGCTTCAGTGTGGGGAAAGAAAAATAAAGTTACCAGTAGTCTGTGTGTGCTTTTTGCTTTGGACAGTCATCATTTCAAAAAGACCTACAAGTGGCCAAATGTGAAATCATGACATATAGAAGAAAATCACCATTTCTTTTCTAAATAATCAACTAAACAACTCATGACAACTTCATTTTTTTTGCAATGTCTAAATGGCAGTGTAGTCATAGCTTAAGTGGTTGCAACTGAAGTAGCAATTGTAGCACTAGTAGCAGAGGTACTAAAAAGATGAAAAAGAAAAACTGTTGTTTCACATGTCTGCTAAATTTGCCATCTGTATTGGTGCATTACATCACAAGGTAGATAGCACAGTATACACAGACACACACACAAGTAGGACTGAGCAGGTATTTTCTGTGACATAATGCAGTGAAAACAGAAACAGCCGTAATTTGACACAGCTGAGTGCTGTGGAGTTGTCTGTCTGTGTGCTCTCCCTATTTCTCTCACCCTCTCCATCTCCCTCACATAACACCTTTCGATCTTTCAGAGAACACGCCAGGCGAGTTCTCACAGACTATGCCAGAGACAAATTGCACGGGGCTTCTTACGGACACAGGGAAAGAGAAAGGTAAGGGGATATAAGGGGAAGAATAATGGGAAAAAAAGATCGGGACAGCGAAGAAGGAAAAGTCCCAAACTTAAAGAGGTCTAAAACTTTTCTCTCCTCCTGTCTGTGTTCATTCCTTCACTCTCTGCTGTCCCTCCTCCCATCACTGCCTCCATTCACTCTCGTTTATCTAGAACTGTACCCTCCCTCCATCTTTCTCTCTGTCTGAGAAACAGAATCAGGGTAGAATTAGCCTGGAGGCAGTCCTATTTAGATCAGCTATTTTGTAATTCCTTTTTTCTGCAGCAAAAACGTCCTCTGCTTTTCCCTGTAGAGACATACCCAGGGTCCTCTGCGGCTCATTGATGACATACACTGTGTATTTCTATGGGAATGCATATTTTCTATCCTATTTTGGGACAAGTGCAGCTAATTAGTTTAAGTTATAAATACTATGGCATGTGGTAGTTTGTTTTGCGAATAATCTTTTCCATTTATTTGTCCTGAATGTTATAGGCTATGTTTGTTTACTGCGCTTGCAGTTTCAGTCAACAACACGACCATGGTACTGTATGTTCACAGCAGCTATTTTTAACGTCACATTAAAGGTGTGAAACTTTACCCAGAAGACAAAGCACAACCCAGCACCTTCCTACATATGAGTACTGTGTGCCTCTAAAGATGGAAACCAATATGTTAAACATAGAAGATAAACACACAGAATTACACGTCTAGCCGATATTTAGGGTAGTTGAATTCCACCTTCTTGAACAAGTTAGCATAACCTAGCTAGTGAGGATGAGCAAGCATGCCACAGAGTACTGCTGAGTCCTAAAACATGGAAGTGATTTAGCATATTAGCACTTACAGTTCCCTTAGATCAAAGTCAGTGGGTTTTTTGGCCAGATTTTTGGTTAGATAGCTGAAATAAGATCTGTGGTTAACACAAGCTTAAGAGATTTTCATGTTTTGTTCCACAACATAGAATGCATCAGTAAATTCCCCACTCATGAAGTTTTTACATTTCTTATAAAGGGCAGTTTAAATGTTATCATTAAATGTCTTCACGTCAAACACTAGTCATTCAGTGGGAGGTGACGTGGAGTCCTGCGACCGTGGTGTAGTTTGTTTATATACTTCTTCTTATATATACTTCTGCTGAGGCACTAAATCCTAAAAGTGGTGTTCATTTGTGAAGATCATCTTGTTGAATAAATGTGATCAATGTTTTTGAGAAAGCGAGAAACATATGTACTCATAAATCGCTATTTAAGCAATGGCTATGATTTTGAACTATTCAAGATTATAAAAGAGATTCACCAGAGATGATTTAAGGAGGCAGTTTACCCAGAAGACAAAGCCAGCAATTTCTTACAGAGCCACATACACCTGTTGTATGCCTCTAAAGCTTGGAAAACAATATGTATTATTTTACACATTAAAATAATAAACATAAAACATATGTGGGTCTGGCTAACATTTAGGACAATTCAATTTTAACCACTTTAGCATGTTCGCAGGACCTAGCTAGCACATTTTGAGGACAAACTTGTCTTGTCTCCTTTCATCAGGCAAATAAATAAAATAAAATGACCCAAAGGCTTCCATCCATTCAATGAAAATCAAGTTGTAGAAACATGAAACTGTGGTAGCAATAGCTAATATCCATGATTTGTAGCCCAAAACACCTAAAAATACCATCATGCTCCATTTATTTCATGCATTAGGCAACTAAGCAAAGGCTACCATTTTAAAATATTAAAGATTACATTAAAAAAAATCACCAGAGATTATTTAAAGGGGCAGTGTGCTCACTTTGTGGGAATCAAACTTGTACTTTTCTGGTTACAAAATGGCCTCTCTCTATTTATGCATTGTCCAAATGCTTTTCACTTCAGGCACTAGTTAGTTATGATAGTTTATAGTCATAGTGCTCCACCTCTGTGTCTTTTCCCTAAGAAACACACACACATGCAGACATGAGAATACACACACACAGTAACCATGATAGCCGGAAGGACAGTCCATCATTTGATTTGGACAAAGTGTTATTAAAACCCACTTAGTCCTGGCTGTAAGAGCCATAAGCTGTGGAAACTATGTAGTCTGCCACAGGCTGAAAAAGCCAGCCCTGCAGACATCTGCTTCAAATCTGACCAAAAACAGAAGAAAGGCAGAGAGTTTTAGACTACTGTTACTAACACAGCATCTCTCCCATTCATTCATCATGAAAGCACACTTTGTTTCTTGACATTACAACCCGTCTTTCCTCACAAACAATCTGAACATTTTCAAACAAGCACTGTGAGCAAACTTTTGGTTTCCAAGGCGATCTATCTACTGCAACTAACAACTGACGCCTGCCAGCAAAAAACAGAGCTCGACATCTCATCTGCCCTGCATATCCAAGTCAAGACTTGTTTATTTCTGTTGTTCCATATCACAATCCAATATCTCCAGCTTTACTGGCCCAGAGCGGACAGTTCCCAACCTGGCTCAAGCATTTCAAGAGGGCAAAGGAAAACCTCCAACCAAAAGATTTTAGGACATAAAGACAAATATGGAGGGAGGACCAATCAACTCTCCTTGGACTGTTGTAGGCACAAAAGCATTAAAGCGGCAAAGGTAAATGAGCAGCCAAATAAATATTAATTTTTAAGCTTGAAGAAATCCAAAGAGCAACAATGGGATCATGACCTAAAATAAATTTATGATAATCTCAAACTAATGTAGTAGATTCAATTTAAAGAAGTCAAAGAAAGTGATTCTAGTGAAATAAGTCTGTCAATATAGTAAGTCATTCAGTAGCCATGGTGGGACAATTTGTGTGAGAAAGTCATTGGGGTCAGCTCTAGTAGAGACTTGAGTTTTAAAGGGACAGTTCAACCCAAAATCAAGAACACATATTTTTAATCTACCACACCTTTTTTGGCACTTTGCACCCAACAAGGTCAGTGCTATTTAATCCCACTGTATTTGGGACTACAACCTATATCTCCAAAACTTGCTAGCTTGTATCAAAGCAATCTAGACGGATGAACAGCACTCACAAGGCAGAGGGAAAGCGTGTATCTTGAGTTTGGGGTGAACCGTCCCTTTGAAGGATATTAATTTAGAAAACAGTCTGTGGAAATGAACTGGTCCAAATGGTTCTTCAAGCCTGCTGACAACTTTAAAACACTAGCAAATGGCCCAGACAGTAAAAAGGCCAACTGCTGAAAGCTGTGAAGTTTATTGTATTCTCACTAAAGCTACAAGCCCGACAGGCCTACAGGCCACCACGAGAAGGCTTTACTGCAAACAGTAATTTGTGGTGACATCGTGAACACGCCCACCCTGTGAGAGAGAAATAGAGTGGGAGACCAGTAGCCCACCTTATTGACCGTTTTTAAAGAAAACAATAATTTTGCACACAGACCTGTTGACTGTTTTGTGGAAAATGTAAATGTCACCTCTCATTACACTCTGAGAAATAAAGGTTCCAAAAGGGTTCTTCCTGAAGGGCTGAGGCTCTACTCAGAAATATTTGTTTCTTAGGAACCATTTTTTTTAAAGCAAGGGTTCGTCAGGGGTTCTTTGTAAGACCAAAGGTTCCACTAGGAACCTTTTTCATTCAAAGAACCCTTTTTGGAAGGAATAGTTCTTCATGTATTGTTGAAATCCATGAAGAACTCTTCTGTCAGGTTTAGCAAGAGGACAGGTAAAATCCCCTGTGTGGTTCTAGATAAAACCATTGGAATATAGAAGGTTTCTCAAACCCCCCTGGGTTCCCTTAGAAGGTGGACATGTTCTGGGTTCTGGATGAAACCATCACACCATAGAAAGGTTCTCTTTAGATCCTCTTATGGGGGTTTCTGGGTGAAATCGTTCACAGGTAGAACTCTCTGAAAGGCTTCCAAGTGGAACTTTTAGAAAAGATTCTGTGTGTGTGCATGTGTCCATGTCAAAACAGGTTAAAAATACTGCAGCTTTATGCAAAAGAAGCAACACTTACAGAAGCTTTTCAGCTGTTGCATGGTAACAACACACAGCCAAACACCAGCATCCATATGGAGGTTAATACATGTGTTTCATAATTCAATTTCAACAGCAGTCACAATGTGTGCAACAGGATGATACAGTACAGTGAGTTTCAATTTACTAATAATGCAGTTAAGGCAGTTTAACATAGAAAAATGCAACATATTGTGCATTATTACCATTTGTCTGATTATTTAGAATCAATTCCAATCAATATTTTCAACATCTGAGTCAGCTACTGAGTCAATATTTGAGTCAGTTTGTCTTATTACCAGCTACTGTTGACTAATGAACAGGCAAAAGTGTGGCAAGAAACACACAAGCATGTACTCACAGCAATAGTCGTCACAATAAAAGAGTTAAAGAACAAAAGAGGACTTTGAAATTAGGTTTGGTTTGGAGCCAAAGTGCTGAGCGTTGTACAAACATTTGGCTGATAGCTCGAGCTAATTCCCCACGCTGTGAGCGGGTCGGGATGAAGAGCACAGCAGCTGGCTGTGAGTGAAATCACCACTGTGGTAAAAGGCCTCCTGAAACGTGGTCAAATAGCAATCACGGACCTCACCATGAGTCACCATCAGATAATAAGGCCTCTGCGTTTGGCTAAGAGGAGCTTTGAACTGTTGCTGCGGCATTTCTCAGCGGGGACCCTTAAATGGAGTTTCAAGTTGTTTTCACACAGGAAAGACAACAAAAATGCCTCTAGACGGCTGCGTGAGCGGTTGCTCTGGGATGTTCTCACAGTATAAAGCTACCTAAAAGGGCAACTGACATTTTCTTAAAAAGCCTTTGTGTATCCAAATTAAGTTGACTAGATAGATGCCCCTTCTTGGCATGTCCCTTATTCCCTGCTGCTTATTTAATTCATGTACCATTTCCAGCAACTAGCTCCCCGTGGTTTTTCATTAAGTGCCTTGCTTAAGGAAACTTCAACACTTCTCATTCAATGTCCATGTCCTGATATTTCATCTATTTAAAATTCAAACCATTAACAAACAAATAACTTAGTTTCACAACTTCTTGGCTCATGCGATTCATAAGCTAAACCTGCTGTGCCGACTGTACATCAAAAACAGAGTGTAGGAGTCGATAAAACCCACAGAAGACTAAACAGCAGCAGAATCCAAAGCAAAGAAAAATGAGCAGATTGATGAAGATAAAAGAAGAGATTGAATGAGTCAAGGTAAAAAAAATGCAAGGTAAAAAGTATCAAGGAGTGGGAAATCGTTGATTTTGTCAAGTCCCCAATGAGCAATCCGCCTCGCCGCTCATCGTGACCACCACATCGCACTCACACTATCACTTTCTCACATCATAAGCAGTAACATTTGCAACATCACACTGACAAAGACCGTGAAAAATAAGAAACATGCAAAAAATGACAGCAAAGCTGATAAATATTTGCATTTAAATCAATTTCTCAGTTATTATGATTCAAATGTAAAGTTACTCACAAGATTTCGTCGTTTTGAAATTCCAGGATGCCGTGAGTGTCTTCGAAGTCCTCTCCGCCGCCTCGTGCCGTTCCCTCCACCGTCTTGTACGGCAGCATGACCACGCCACGAGCCCCCGACGTTCTCAGCACCTTCACCTCCATGGTGCCAACGCTCTCGCTCACGTGGCATACGGGCTCCTCAAACGTAAAGATACCGGCGTGGTCGTCGTCAAAGATGGTAACCGTTGCTGTGGAGGGTATGCCGAGACACGCCACTGAGTCCACGTGATTAGCGGACTCGCCTTCCTCAGGCTCCTCGCCTTCTGGTGGCAACACCTTGACACTGGAAAGGTGAATCAGGAAGTTTTCGTCCTCTTCAAAGATGTCGTCGTCGATGATCCCCACGCGGATCTCCTTCAGTGTCTCACCAGGCTTGAAGACCACCACGCCTTCGGTGAACTCGTAGTCCGAGCCAGCGTTGGCCGTGCCGTCTTCTGTCCGGTACTCCACGGAAATGGTTTTGCCTAAATCGCCACCACGTCGCACCACGTTCACCGCCACTGTGCCGCAGTTCTCAAGACACTGGTAAGAACCGGGCTCAAAAAGGATCTTTGAGATGGGGTCGTTATCACCAGCATCAGAGCGAACCTCATGCATGCTGACGGCCTTTCGTGCCTGATCGGCTGCATGTTTCTTCAGGATATTGCCGGCACCTGTCATCAGCCGGGTGGCCTGGCACCGGTAGAAAGCGCGGCTCTTCTGCTGCTGGCTCAGGACTTGGTAGTTGGCAAGCTCAATGAGTTGTTCTACCTAGTAAGAGAAAACATGAAGGCACACAAACAAAGAGTAAAAATGTTTTTTTTTTCCAGCACGATAAGTGGACCTACATGTAGGGGTTGTTCTTAAGTGTTGCTTGACCTTCAATCCACCACAAATCTAAACCCCCTGACAGCTGGTGTAGTATCTTCTATTGTGGGAAATAGTGTCTTCTTTGTCAACTTGTCTGCTTAAATAAGACAGCAGTGTTGAACAACAGCTTGTCTGCCAGAATTACAGTTTCATCTTGCTTGTCTCAATAAATAAGATTTAATGGTGTGTCATGTGCATGAATCCAACATTAAAAACAGTCAAAAAACAGTGATTTTATGATGAGTCATACTGTTATACTAATCTGTCAACAAAAAACAGTGACATTTCCATCAACAGCATCTGTGATTTGGTTACACAGAGGAATATGTGTCAGATTAGTCTCACAAACACTGAGGTCTCACACAGCTATACATGTTGTGGCAAATGAAACATGGACAGCTCGGTAATTTCAAGTAGAAAAGTCCATCAGTGATCCGGGTCCAAGCTCACATGACAGTAAGCCTCCATCCTGCTTAGATATCCTTGAGAAATACACAAAATTACTGGGTCAATCCCAAGGTTCCCTCTACTATCAGTCAATTGTTGGAGGAGATCAGGTGAATAACTTTTTAGTCTGAGAATTAGAAACTTTATGAGCTGAACTGAAGCTGGTGACGGTAAAGATCCTTAGCATAGTTATGCGTTTGATTTCTGATCTAAATTACTAATCTAATTACTAATCAGCATGTAACCATTGAATAAACAGATGAAACATAGTCACAATCTCTTATTTTCACAGAGACGTGAATACATTAACACTTAGCAGACAATGAAAAAATCTTGGCTTTGCTTGTTGGCTAGCAATCACAATACCTAGTGCCAGACTTAATAAAGAAGTGGTAATTTTTTTTCATACTGTAAGTCAACACCTCTCTAATTTAATGGAATCTTTGCTTACAACAAAGCTTTATTTTGAGTAACAGAGTTTGAATCTTCTTAGAGAGCAAACATTGTGCCTATAATTTCATGTCACTTTCATTATTACATTCAGTGAAAAATATAAATGCAACATGTTTTTGTGCCCATTTTTCATGAGTTCAAGTCACAAATGTGTTCAAATCTGTGTTAGTGTGCACCTCTCCTTTGTCAAGACAATCCACCCACCTGACAGGTGTGGCATGTAGTGATGTTGATTAAACAGTATGATTATTGCACAGGTGTGCCTTGGACTGGTCACAATAAAAGGACACTTTAAAATATGCAGATTGATCTTGAAAAAAGACACTGAACTATGGCTATTTCAAATATGGCTACACATACCAAATTATGACCCGCCCTCCTCTGCCTCTGATTGGCTGGTACTCATTGCCTTTGGAGTGATGATTAGTTAGGTTTAAGGTAAGAATATCAGGGTACACCAATCAGAGGCAGAGTACGGCGAGTCATGACTCAGCCCTCCTAAGAAAATAATTTGGTATCTGTTGCCCTGTGAAATAGCCATAGTTCTTTCAAAATAAAACTGCAATTTTATTTTTTTAATCAGCACCTCTATATGCAATGCCTGTCAGGTGGATGGATTATCTTGGCAAACGAGAGAGAAATAGATCTTCTGTGTGTATAGAAGAAGTCTGAGAGCTTTTACTTCAACTTGTGAAAAATGGGAGCAAAAGACTCAAGTGTTATGATTATATTTTTGTAGACTTTATTTTATATGGTGGCACCAGTATCAATTTCTGGATTAAAAACAAAATGACGACGTAGTGAGGAAAAGATGTTCAGTTTTTTGGAGCTTTGGGATCCAACTATATGACTGTGAGGCAAAAGAAAACTTTTTGACAACAGGTTAATCAGCCTCTTTGTTAGTCCATATAGAGATGAGGGCAAAAGCGTAAAAAACCTATTTCAGGAGGCTCTCATGCATGTAAAAAGAGATGCTGTGTCAGTAACTTGTATTGATGCATTAAGCTTCAATTATGCCCTTTAGTGTTAAACTTGTCCAAACAATAAGAAGAGCACTGAGTAGAACAAATCTTGTCACGCCATAATTGATGGCTACAATATATATTGCTTGTTTTTTCAAATACAGACATCAGCCAAAATAGACACAGTGTTAGGAAACAAAAAGACCAGAGGAAAGAAGGTGTCCAACACCCAGAGAAGTCAAGTTTTACTGTTATCTTTATGATATCATCTCAGGTATATATAATGAAACTATTTCACTTTGAGGAACTCACTCTAAGGGTCTCTAAAATGTTTCATTACAGCTCTACCATCCTGTCAATCTGCCCGAGTACACAGATGTAATATCTTCTAACTGCACTGTGCTGTATACAGAGACACAATAAAGCACTATAAGATTGCAGCAATGACACAAAGACAAATACATGTATGTTTATCATGCCAGGACAGGCAGGTAGCCAGACAGACATAGAATATGAATTGCCAGTGTCAGATGTCAGTGTTAGAGTATATTTGTTTGTATTTTGTTATTTACATATTGATTAAATGGCGGCTCAGTTTCCTTTGCGACTTTCTTTTTTTAGATGTACCATTATCAAATTAATCTGAGGGGTTGTGATGAGACCTTGAGCTGCATTCATAACCATAATCACTATGATAATGGAGGTAAATAGAAAGTGCGTCATGTGCTGCTGCTTATTGCTTTTTGTCATTTCATTTCCTATACAAGAACACAACTCTGAGAAAAACAACCCCGGCAGGAGCAGCAGTGAGAGTATGTTTTTCTGACAGTATGTTTTATTGCTATCGCTCTATCGCTCTGTGTGAGGTCCCACTGACTTTGTTACTCACCTCCTTGTCAGGGTGTTTCTGTTTGAGCTCCTTCAGGATCTTGGCCATGTCTCTCCGGGTCTCCTCCTCGTCCAGATCCTTCTCGTCTATATCCAAACCCAGCGGACCATCCAGGAAGTCAACGCCATGAGAGTTCAGCATCTTCCCATCCATCTCAATGTCCACCTTAGAACAGAAAAGAAAACAATTTAAAGAGGCTTTGGAGAAGTACGTCAAATCTCAGGGTAAACATTTCTTGCTATCATGGACTTTAAATGAGAACTTGGGTGTGTACAAAGAATGACCTATAACCACCATGCAAACAAAGGCAGAGATGTATAGTTTCTGTGGCATCCTAAGTTAAAGCTGCATTTCCTGGTTTTGTTAAAGCATTAAGTAGCAGAGGTGGGACTAAATCACTGTTTTGCAAGTCAGAAGTAGATCTCAAGTCTTTGCGCTCAAGTCCCAAGTCAAGACAGGTAAGTCCCGAGTTAAACTTTAGTCTGTAGTACACTCTTAGAAATCAGGCTTCCACCTGAAGGGCTGAGGTTCTCCCAAAATCCTTTGCTTCTGAAGAACCCTTTTTTGAAGAAAGGTTTGTCAATGGTTCTTTGTAAGACGAAGGGTTCCATTAAGAACCCTTTTCATCCAAAAATCTCTTTCATCAAGGGTCCATCAAGTGTTTTTTTATACCATAACATCAAAGGGTTCTCGGTAGAGCCCCTTAAGAGGACTCTAGATAAAAGCCTTGGAATAAAAAAAGGTTTTTGTTAGCGCCCTTATAAAGGTTCTGGATACAAACCCCAGAGAGGGTTCTGGGTGGAACCATTGAACCACAGAGGTGTTCTCTGTTGATCCCCCTGTAGGGCTTTTGGATGAAAAGGGTTCTCCTGTGGGGACAAGCTGAAGAACCCTTTATGTTTCTAGTTAGAACCTTTATTTCTAAGAGTGATGGAGTTTAGCTTGAGCTTTTTGTTGTTGTTTTTTTGTTTTTTTGGAGTAAATGGTTTGTTCTGCTGTTCATTGAAAGCCTGTTTTCCTTTGAGTACAGTTTTATTGATGAAATGTCTTTTAGCTCTTTAGGCAAGATGGCAATTTAAAACTTCTAAATTATTAGGCTTTCCACTTGGGGACACTATTGGGTTTGATTCAGTGGTTTCTTTTCGCCAGAAGTTGAAATGAAAGTGTTTTTCATGTACTAATGGAGCACTGACTCTTAATAATCTCATCAAAGAAATGAGAGAAATCATAACACAAGTTGAAGACACTGAGAGGCTCTAAATTAACTGTGTGGTGAATAAATGTACCCAACAACGTAATGCTGAATTTAATTAGATGTGCAATGCACTGCACGGGACATCACACAAAAGCATCAGATAGTAGTCAAAGCAGGAAATTAAAAAGTGACAATACTTAAAAAGTATTTGTGTGTGTGTTTGCAGTAATATGCTTCACGGCATGAGTTTACCTTGGCAGAATTCCATTCAGTAATAGAGATAATTGTTTCAGATACACATTACTCATGAACTCACTTCCGCCTACATAGAGCTCCTTATCTGCTCCCTTGTTTTCTCTACCGCATGTTTGGATGAGGACAGCTTAATTAATTTCGACTGGTCGGCTGCTCTTTAACTGGAAAAGAGAGAGCTCCCAACATTGTTCTAATGGGGACACTAATGAAGGAATTTTAGCTTCTGAAATTCAACGCGTAGATTCGACTTGTTCCAGAAATACCACAATAATTTTCCTCATTTATAACCTGGTCACCATCATCATCATCGTCATGGTGTAATTTCTGGTGGAGATAAGAAGGGAGTAGCATTTTACTGGTGACAAAATATTTATTGTTGAAAGGAAATACCTACTTGTCAAGTAAATGACTCTCTTCAACCACAGATTGTATATTAAAAAGGGATTCAAAGTATTTAAATTACCATCTATGGCTATTGTGCTGCAGTACTCATTTGTGAACTCTAATGTCTTACATATGACTCCTTTAATACAACTTATGTAGTTCTTACATAATTCCTATTGGTTATGAAAACACTGTACTAACAAGTGTAATTGGTGAGAGCTGGGAACATGGCAAGATCACTAACTGCACAGGGAAACTGTGAGGTACTTCATTTGAGTATTTCCATGTTTTGCTACTTTCCAGTCTTATTCCACTACATTTCAGAGGCAGATATTGTACTTCATTACTTGAGTACATTTGATAACTTTAGTTACTACTTATTTTGCATATTTAGATTGGTATTACAAAAACAACAATCAACAATCAAGCAATAATCAATTATCAGCAAAAATTACCATCAGTTAAAGTATAGAAAGTAATTCAAATGAGCTCATTTGAATTGAATTGAATTTGAACATTAAAGTAATGAACAAATTAATGTATCAGTAATTATAGCACACTACAATATACATTATTTTGAATTTTGCCATCCTAAATAAAGAACTCTTGTCAGTACTTAAGAATGCATGAATTTTACTTGTAGCAATATCTCTACAGTGTGGTATTGTTACTTTTTCAAAAATACATATTTTTTCCCCTGGCCCGTAGCGCTATTTATCCATCTCGATTGTTTTGGTGTGAGCTGCAGAGTTTTGGAGATATTGGCTATAGCGACGTCTGGCTGCTCTCCAATACATTGGTACTAAATGGCTCTCTGCTTGTGGTGCCCCAAGCATCAAGAAATGCATTTGGAAAATTCGAAACCAGTGTCGCTTTCCAGAAATTATGACCAAAATACTCAAGATAATCCACAGATCTTATTGTAGGCAGTTTCATATAGGTACTATTTTCTGTCTACTGGAAAAAAGTTAATAGGTTAATTGGTTGCTCTTATAAAAAAATTGCCTGGAGGTGTGAATGTGAGCGTGAATAGTCTATTTGTCAACCCTGCGATGAACTGACAACAGAGTGTACCCCGCCTCTCGCCCAGTGTCTGTGGGGATAAGCTCCAGCTCCCCCATGACCCTTCAAGCATAAGCAGTTATGTACAATGAACGAATGAATGATGAATAAATGAATAGAAAGAAAGTAGTTTTGCTAGATTCTATTGTGGATTATCTTGAGTACCTAAGCCATGATTTTTCCATTTTTGGTGCTTTGAGCACCACAAGCCGTGTAGTACCATTATATTTTAGTGAAGCCAGAAATCTCCGATAATCAGCTGATAACTCCAAAACTCTAGATGGATAAATACCACAACAGGCCAGGGAAAAAAATATTTATTTTGGATTTTGGGTTGAACTGTCACTTTAAGTACAAGATCAGAGTACTTTCTCCACCACTGCTCAGCAATACCCTTGGTGAATGACATGTTATTATTACTGATAGCCAAACCTGGAAAAAGAGTTGTACTTAAATGTAAAGCTTTAAAGATAAAAACGAGTCTTTAAAGTCTATCAGTGTTTTTGTTTTTTTTTACAGTTGTGTGGATAATTAATCCTATTACTGTTCCAGCAGCTGAGGGACGATGTTCTGTAGCAGTAATGGGGGTAATACAACATATTAGTGTTAATGGTGGCAGTGGAAGTAGCAGAGGTAGTATTAATTCCTCTGAGTGTACCTTGGAAGGCAGAGGACGGTCTCCTTCGGTTTCGATGATCATGCCACGCTGCTTGCCAGTACGGTAGCGTTTGTACACGTACTTGTAGAACAGCAGGCGGCGGTCCGCCACCCAGGCAAACACCACACAGATGGGGAAGAAGAGGAACGTGAGCAGCCCCTCCCACACCTGCACGACGCCAGGCGAGATCACGGACAGGATCAGGTAGAGCCAAATGTAGGCGAAGATACTCCAGGTGGCTGTGACGAAGAAGACACGGAGGTGCTTGACCTTCCTGGTCTCGCCGTCGGGCACGACGTACACGCAAAGCCCGATGATGACAAACATGTTGAACGCTGCGGAGCCCACGATGGTGGAGGGACCCAGCGCCCCGGCATTGAACCCATGACCTATGACTTCTATGACGGACAGCAAGATCTCAGGAGCCGAGGAGCCCAGAGCCATGAGAGTGAGATTGGAGACCGTCTCATTCCAGATCCGGACAGTGGTGGTGGTGGTTTCCCCGTTGGGTTTCTTGATGGTGATCTCCTTTTCCTGTGATGTGATGACCTCTATTGATGCCATGAAACGGTCAGCGATGATCGACACACCCAGGAACATGTAGACCAGAGCCACAAAGTAAACTGTTGCCCGGGCTACCTTGTCACCAAATGACGGGTTTTGGGGCTCCCAAATAGGTAAGAGGACCCCCTTTGCACACGGCTCAGCCTTGCTGCACTCAGTTTTATTTGTGGACACCGCCGAAACGGAGCCACCCAAGCTCTGCTCTGGGGGAGCGCCGGCCAATGAGGGATGGAGCTTGAGGAGGAGAATCACTGTGACGACTGCTAGCCTGAGGCCAGGGGACAGGAGGGAGGAGTGATCCCAGCGGCCCATGGTGACGTCCAGACCAGTGCTGTGGGGTGACGATTAATGAGGATGTCGAACCTTTAGAGAGAAGAGAGGAGAAGAGGAAAAAATCAGATTACACCGACCTGATGAATGTGGGAGATGTTTGGGTCTGATTCTTTCTTTTAATTTGAATTTTCATTGCACTAATTTATAGAATTAAAATATGTAGGATGACAAACACGTGTATTCATTTCATATTCCATTAAACTGCAGGCATCTGGGGTAAATGGTAACGTTATTTGAAGGGGTGCGCATAAGACTGCCATTACACTGTCATAACCATGTCATGACATCATTAACATGAAGGCGACTATATGAATGCCTAAGACTGTTGTCATTAAGTGTCATTTGGTCAGTTATGTCATATTTAATGCAAAGTTGACATTGTTTGAGATGTCTTTGTTATGATAACTTAACATTACTCAAGACAAAAATGTTTTTGTCATGACAACTTTATCACATCTAAAGAGATTTTTTTTTTACCTCAAGTAAAGTGGTACATTTCAGATTTGTCATAAAGATGTCATTAAATGTTATAGGACCAGTCTGACAACAAAATACAGTCATAAAGATGTCATTAAGTTTTATTGCACTATCAAATGCTTTTGTAACAATATAATTTCATCAACTTCATGGAAGTGGTACCATTTGGACTTGCCATACTTGTCATAAAGATGCCATTAAATGTTTTAAGGCCAATCTGCCGACAAAGTACAATATCAAAGTGATTTAGCTTACAGAGTTAGCAGATGTACAGACAGCAGTTAGATAGTTTACTGGTTGCTTAAAGCAGGTTAACCACTGTCTGCTTTTGTATGTAGCTGGCATTAGCTAGCTAGCTCAATTAGCTGTGGAACTATCTGACTCAGCCTCAGGGTGTCAGGAGCCAGACGCAGCAAGAAAACCACCTTAGTACTGTAATCCCTGTCATCAAACTTCATTAAACTGGTCCCCTATCTGTCTCGTAGGCTGTGTTCGGTCCTGGTGCGGCCAGCTAGACGCTGACAATGCTAACGTGCAGGGGAAAGTGCTGATCTGTACTGCTCATGTGCAACTCTCAACAGAGATGAGAAAGAAGAGAGATTGTTCGCTCTTTAGTTAATTCCATAATCAGCTCCAGAAAAAAATGACGTGTTTAATTTAGATTTAACGTCTTCTGGATGCAGTCTGTTTTAAAGTGTTACCACTGAGTCTGATGATATGACTATGGAGGATTTTGCAATATACTTTTTAAACCTCATGATGGAAAGTACAAAACTATACCTCACTCCCTACAGCAAGTAACCCAACTCTCATCTCTCTTTCATCTCACACTTGTAGATGTAACAGATGATGTGATTCTGAGTTGCAGAAAAAAAGAAGTGTTGCTATAACAACTTTGTTTAGAAGCTGCGTGCGTAACAACTTTGGTTTATATATTTGTTTAACTTCCAGCAAACACCGAAGCAGTGAAAGGTCAAATCTGCATCCGTCTGAGAAAACACAGCTGACTCTCGAGCGGTGCGGTCGCTCGCTAAACAACACTCCATGTTTTACAGAAATGTGAAAATAAACAGCCAAGTTCACTTTGAGGTACGAAGAACCTTAAGAACACAACACCGCAAAAATAAAAACATATGTTTCAGGTGGGATGTTTTGCTTCGCTGTTTGGGGGCAGCGAGTTCAAAGAACCACACCAAAGGTAAACTTCAGCTCCTGAGCTCAGCAGTATAGATTTCTAAGGAACAGCTTCAGAAATCTCCCAGCCACACCACCCTGCTGTTCCTCAAGTAACCCGGCCAGGAGCGGCTTTGTCTGATAACACTCCAGTTGACTTCTTTCCATCAGACGGACTTCATTCTAAGGTAATTTTAGAGTCCAGCGTGTATTTCTAAAATTGGCTGATATGATAACGAAAGCTGCAAGAAAAATAAGGAACGGAATCTCTTACAGTTTTGAGTCTTGAGAATAATATTCATATATTCATTTCAGATCTGTTGTATCACATTGCACCTTTCCTGCAACAGACCAGGGGGCAAACAAACACTGTTCATCTAGTTCTTCAATTTGTGAGTTCAGATGTTTGCCTTGTTTTGCCTGATCTATTACTGTGGGTGTAAACACTGGTCCTCTTCTACAATTAAACTGGTGGAATCATTAAAATACTCACATTTTCCACAGTTCCCTTGTTATCAAAAAAAACCCCCAACAAATAAATGAAGAGATGCAATCACTGATAACTGTTTCAGCAGCAGTGCAGTGAGGAGGATTTGTGCCTTAAATAGGCCACTCTCTGAGAGACGACCAAATCCCAACACTGAGACTTCAAATCAGTCACTCAGTTTCCATGTGATTGCTTCCACAAACACAAAAAGAGGCAAAATTAAGTGCAGAAACAAACATAATTAGCTTTGATTGAATTCAAAATAGAAGAGTGCACTCAAAGTGCAGATCTCTGCCAGGCAACAGACGGTGAAACACCTACTGCAATGTCACCGCAACTGTCAGATGCAACCAGGGGAGATTTGCAAAGTTCTGAAAAAAAGTTCTTGGTATAGTGTAGTATAGTGTAAGTTTTCTTATGTAGATGTAGTTTTTCATAAAGCGTTTTTTTGCATATAGTCTCAGTTTTCTTTAAGATGCATAAAATAGTGTAACGTATTGTAATCAAGTGTTCTGGATTCACCTAACTATATACACATAAATAACAATAAATGGGACCATAAGTCCAACCTTCAGAACAATTTATAGGACATCACAAGCCACCAGGCACCTTTACAACAATTTAAGAGATATAGAAATCTACATTTTTTGGATAAACTCACAAAAGCTAATATTCTAAATAATTTACACTTGATGTTTCCTATTCATAAGACGGAGCCTGCATGTCCCAGTGGAAGTTGTGGCTATTCAAAAGGTTAATGTTTTGCCACAGAGCTGATTAGATCGCCCCCAGTAACTGATTTTAATTCCAACAAGCAGCCATCACCATGTTCAATTTCTCACATTTATATCGAACCAAATTTCATAAACATTGGTTCAGAGATACAGTCGAATTTGTGGTGAAGTCTGCATTTCACATTTGTTTACTAGCAGACATATTCTGCATAACATATCAGATATGGAATTAATCTACGGTTTAAGATCAAACAAAACTTTTTCTATGGCTGTTGATGATGAATTGCGGACTCTAACGGCTGTTTAAGAGGAGTGAGGAGTCAGTCAGTAAAACAGCAGCCAAAAAAAATTGTATTTTTCAAAAACTGAATGACAACAACCGCAAGTGGTCCTTGAGCATACAGTGATAGATGTGAACAAAAATGTAGGGCTGGTGGGTCGAGTAGTATATCAGATTAGCTGACAGAGCTGCCCCAGTCTGTGGGCGGCTGTAGTTCAGGAGGTAGAGTGGGTCATCCACTAATTGGAAGATTGGTGGTTCGATCCTTGGCTCCACTAGTCCGCATGTTGCAGTGTCCCTGGGCAAGATGCTGAACCCCAAATTACCACCGATGGACGATTCATTGGTGTGTGATTGTGTGAGCGAAGGGGTCAGTGTGACTAGTAGTTGTAAAAAGCGCTGAGTAGTTGATGGACTAGAAAAATGCTATGTAAGTCCATGTAGCTGTGGACATGGACAGTAGATCCCGCCCTGATGGTCACTCACATACGCACACACACACCACGTTCCATGACCCCGCCCCCCTCCCAGACTTACGCTTGGTGGAGATAATGAAGTAAACATGTCCCTGTTGCCTAACACATATTCAGGGCAGTTACCACATATAATTGCACATTGTTATGTCATTTTCCATGGAGAGAAAAATCCATCAGTACATAATTTGTATGATTATGAGACAAGACAATTCACTGAATATTCATAAACTTTGATCCATGCACAATGTGTAGAAGAGTATGCATTCAGGCAGAGCAATAATCATAACATTAAACTTTATAGTTCTTTTCTAATCACAATTACAAAGTACTTCACAAAAAGGAAGAAAAATTGGTATGTTAATTAATGTTTCCTCATTGTGTTGATAGGAAACGTAATCTGTTTCAGAACATATTAGCTGTTAATTTCCAGGATACAGGGTTGCCTGGTGATTTTAGTGTGTAGTAACCAGGAGACTCAGCGCTGCCTGAGAACAAGTGGCTGTGTTGTGGTTCACTGGGGATCAACATAACCCACAACACACTCTATCTTAAAAGTTATCAGCAGAATTTTTTTTTTTAAAAATGCACAGGGAGCCGATGTGCATAGGTGGTCTTAAATCAGAGAAAGGAAGCACACGGAGGGAAAGGGATGTGGGTGATTCAAGCACAACTTTTTAAAACACACACGCACACACACATCCTCCCCTGTGGTTTAAGGGGATGAAAAGAAAAATGCAAATACTACTCTCAGTATTCTGCCACACTGACAGAATAGACAGACAGATGTTGAATGTGTGTATATACACTCTCTATGGAGCTGATACATCTACAGTATGAGCAATGAAGAGAATGGGTGACTGCCTGTCAGTTTTCTATACTATGGTTCTGTGTATGACATGATTCATTAATAATGCATAGGCTATATCTGTATATATATATATATATATATATATATATATATATATATATATATATATATATATATATATATATATATATATATATACTGTATATATGTATATATTGGCAGAAAGAAATCTTTGCTAAAAACATGTGCATTCATATTCTATTTACAAGGTTTCCCCAGTGTATTGCAAGCCTGGTGGGCCACTGGGCCTAAGCATCGAGGAATTTTATTTTCAGGGGACAAATAATTTTTGATCCCGTTGATCCCCCCAAGTCAGAAAAGTTGCAATAGTTTCTCTTTCTTTCTCCGGCATTCAAAGACTGTACACTGTCGGATTCTTTGTAAAATTCTACTATAGTTGGTGATTTTTTAAAACGTGTGTTGAATAAATGACTTATTTATAACAACGCATTACATAGTTTTATTTTCAAATCTCCAGTCACGACTGTGTAGAAACTCTAGGACCCTACATTAATGCTGCCTCAATCAGTCTGCTGCTGGCCCACACCAGGCTCCCATCAAAAAAGACACCTGCCACCAGGCCTAACAACTCTGCAGGGGGAGCCCCTGCTGTTTGATTCGTGTATTCCAAATGTCAGTATTTGCATCTCAACTGAAAATCTGAGATTTGAGGCTAGGCAGTTATCGATGTAAATGAAGTAGAATCATATCCAGATGATATTATATATCATGTTATTGATCCCCGACATTATTACATTACCACTTATCCCGAGGGGAACATGAATATTTATACCAGATTTTTCAACCATCCTATATTTTTTGAGACATTTCAACTAAAATAAACGAGAGGTCAATCTCATCGTCACACAAAGGGGAAAATCAGTAGAATCTATCCTCTGGGGACCATGAATGTTTGTACAAAATTTCACAGCGATCAATGAAATAGCTTCAAGATATTTTAATAAGGACCCAAGTGGTAGGCCAATTGACTGACAGGACAACATTGCTTTCCCTAGAGCCATGCCATTATCACTTTTTTATAATGTAATATTGATTTTAACAACAGCATATCACCCAATCAGTGATGGTGATTGGGTGGCTGAGTTTCAAAACCATATGAATGCCTTATTTAATGATTTAGAGACTTGCTGACGCCAGTTTGTGAAACATTAAGTGTGGCCCGGCATAATATCTGTGCAACGTTTTGATCTTCTGGACAGCAGACAGCAAGTACAGCAATAAAAGAATAGTATAGTAAGAGCCATGAGTTTATGTTTGTTGGGTACAGAAAATCCTTTGCAATAGTTGCCCCCAAGATGCTGCTGCAGTTTGTAGGATACCAAGAATACAATTCAAAACTTATTTTGCTGTTATTAGTAGCATACAGAACTGTTATTTACTGTCTGTTTTTCCAACCCTAGTCTGTACAGACTATCTTTCCACCTTTTTCTCAAAATAAACCACAACAATGTCACATCCATAAAGACAGTTACCCAGGAGCAAACTTTCACCTCCTTGTAGAACTTTTAGCGAGAGCACTTCTACACACACAGGAGTGGTAATCCTTTTAATCGGGGATCAATGACAAGAACCAAGAACCGAAACAAAGATCAGCTCAGAACTCAAACCTCAAACAAGCTTCTTCCACGTTCCTGCATGCCAACATCCATTTCCCGATAATTAACTGTTCACACCCTTTCATGCAGATGCAGCACAATTTACCCAATGTCAATAGTTACATTAGTACTTTCCTGCTTTTCTTGCTTCCACAATACTCATTATAGATGAAGCTGTAAATCCCTGAACAATATGAATCACATTTTCTCTCGCATTACTGTACATGAAGCAAGGCTCGGGAGCCGTAGGGGCCTGACACTAAATGAACAACACATAATCCATTTCCACAGGGGATGTGATCAATGTGTGAATGTTCATTCATATATTGTACATACTGTAAAGTCTGTGTGTGTGTGTGCCTCGCCTCATGTTGTTGACAGCTACTTGCTGCATAAATCACCGACTGTGTAAGGCATAATCAGTCCACCAGTGGTGGATTTAAATATTTGGGTTAAATAAACCGAGTGTGACGAGTGCTCGGTTTGACTGCTGTGTTGTTGTGTACTGAGTGGGCTCAGCTGCGGCGTGAGAGCGTTTTTGCTCAGATGTTAAGAAAATCAATTCCAAACAAAATTACACTTCTGCTTAATTAAACTCCAATTCAGTAAGCTCATAACATTTTCCTCCTGGCTAATGTAATCCAGCAGCTCTTTCTTCTACGGTCTTCTTGTGTGGTCACATAAGGCTTTGTGTGGCATTTCCGAGTGATCAATAATTCAGGGTGCGTTGGGATTTGGCTGTTTTCACTTAAGGATGTCATTTTTTCTAGCGGGCTGATGGCTAAAGAGCATGCTCTCTATGCCAGCTGCTCTCTAGACAACAGAATGTGTTTTCCACTGCTTCTCTGCACCAGTGGAAGCTCAAGGTGAGACCCATGACATCTTGGAAAACAGGAATTGTTGGAGCGGTAAAAATAATATTTTACGGTAAAGGATCAGGCAACAACAGAAATGTATGAATGAAAATGTACAAAAGTAGATTGAATTATATCGTTAAAAGGGTAATGTGTATAATAACCCAGCATCCTTCAAATTAGCCGTCACAGGTAATAAAATGTGATGATGACTACCACCTCTTAACTGTCGTCCTTGCTGTGACCCCACCCTGCTCATGACGTCAACACCTGTATGACTTTAAAGCCATATTAAAAAAAATGAGACAGCCATTAAAAAGACACACGTTACCAGCTGGAGTCTAATAGATTCACCACAGGTGCAGAAATATGGGAAATTATGCCTCACACAAGTTTTTTTTTTTTGGTGTGTCAGCTCTTCCAGCTAAAAGTATGGGGGCCAGCACTGGTTATTGGTTTCAGCACAGACGTTCTCAAAGCTATTCACGGCGTTGGAATGAACTGATGGTTTCAGACTGCAGACCTGAATGTTTTCTCATCACAGGAGGCAACCTTCAAATTCTTTCATACATGTGCTGAGTGACTCAAAGAAATAGTTTGAATTTTTGGGAAATACACTTATTTGCTTTTTTGCTGCGAATTAGATAACAAGACTTGTATCTTTCCATTAAATATATATTAGCCACAAACTGGTTATCTCAGTTTAGCATAAAGACCATAAACAGTTGGCCTCACTCTGTCCAGAGGTCAAAATAAATCTACCTACCAGCACCTCTAAAGCCACTGGTGGACTCATCGGGACCCATGTTTGAAAACACGATGCAAAAGCTCCCTCTTCAGTGTCCCTATGGTCGATAAAATGTGATCAAGTGCCCCTCTAGTGCCATCTAGGGTACATACGAGAAAATTATTTAGCCTCTATGTGCATCGAAATAGTTAAATAGTTCCCTGTGTGTTTTATTACAGAGTTGTAGTAGTGCTGGTACAATAAAATTATTTTTATCTAAACCCGGAATTGGAACTTTTTAACTTTAAATGTCTAGCAATTTTTGCAGCACTGGTGCCCCACTGCACACAGGTGGTTTATTTTTTGTGCCCCTGCTCCTCAGACAGCCTGAGTCAATGTAAAACTAAACCTGTTATCCCAAAAACGAAAGCCCACCCCTCCAAAAGTACACACTCGGTACACACTCAGTACACACTGACTGTCAGACTCCATTAACATATTACTCAATTTAACCATCATAAACATCTACTGCTTCTATTAATGTTTTTTTTTCGACTCACACACAAACACTAACTCATTTGGAGACCTTTTAATGTTAATTTTAAGTCTATGATAAGTGAATAAATGTGAAACGGGCAAACAAAAACATGCATTCTGCACCAGAATGGAAGGTTCAAAGGGAACCACGCTTGATGTAGCACTGTTGTCAACCAGTACTTCAACTTAGCATGTTTCCTTAATCCCTGATAATGCATCATGTTCATTTTATGATTTAGTAGCCCGACAGTAAATATGTTAGATATTTCTCCTTTTATATGTAAGATATGAAACTCTGGGTACTGTGCAGGCGTGTAAGCTTCTTTTCAAGAAGTGCATTGATGCTTGGCACACCATTTAAACTTAATGGAGAAGCATTTTAATTGCAAATCACAGCCTTTATTGCTAATTATTCCCATTTTTCCTTCTGTACCTATCTAATCAAACGATAGTCAAAGATTGATTAATTACATTGGTGCTGTTTTGACGGTGCCTGTGACCCTGAATGGGATAAATGAGAAAAGAAAATGAATGAGAGAATTAATAATTTGAGACGACAATGTTATGGGAGCTTGTACAGTCCTCATAAAACAAATGGCGGTGGCAGCAGCACCTGAGCAGCAGTTGGCGAGTATTTTGTTTGTTTTCTAGCTGGTTTGGGAATTAAAACCAATAATCCATGCTCTAGTTTCTGTCCCTTGCTCTGTTTCTTCTCACCGGCTTACTTAAAATTCATCCTCACGAACGCCAATCCTTGATAAACCTTGCTTACACAACCCTGATTGCTTTACACTTTATCAGGAGATTACGCTTCAGATGACTCCAGATAATTACCTGTTCTGTTTATAGTTCCGTTTTGTTGTATGACTACAAAATATGTCCTGCGGGAATGACTGACTGCAGTTGTTCTCTCTCTCTGCATTAGAATCATTACCGACTATTTGATGAAGGAAAAACTGATGCCCCGGCTGGTATCGGCACAAAACTCGAGGGTGTATGTTTATGTGCCTGCTGTTAACACCAGAGAGGCTTAGTCGCTGAACAGTGGCTGCTATTTTGGATTTGGTAATTGAAATATCAGGTTTCAGAGTATCCTGCCATGATTTTCCCTAGTGTTATGACCTCAAAAACTTGGCTCCGTTTCAAGAGGAGCACAACACAAGACAAGCCAACCCGGCTTCAGAGAAAAAGCCAAACGCAAACACACACACACATGCAAGCTGGACCACTGAATCTCATTTCCCAGGGGCTGAAACAAAAGCACAATACATAAAGTTAAGAAAACCAAAACCATGTGCTGCACTGAGGGAAGATGTTCTCTCTCTGCCCCAGTACTGTCATTCCCCGGGAGCCTCTGAAGGTAGCACCCAGAGGTGCCAAGAGGGAAGCTTATTAGACTGACAGGCAAGAGAGAAAAAAGAAAGGTGAAGACAGAAGAGTGCACAAGATATGAACCCACTCTCTGCGTAAACCACTGCATGTTAATCAGAGACTGAATTACAGATATTCACTTGTAGGGAGTCATAGGGTCAAATGTCTTATGTTGTGTTGCAGGTTGCAAGTCATCTAAGCTGAGATAATGTAATAATTATCATCTAACTGCTTCACAATTGATCAGCAACCGAAAAGATGACGCACAATGAAAATCTGGAGGGACATCGGGCCATATTTCAAGGTAAGACAACATATTTGATAACCCATCCGCTATTGTGAGACAACAGCTAACGTTAGCATTCAGCTACTTCATAGCTAATGTTACCAACATTATTACTGCCATATAAAACACACACTGCTATTTCTGAGATGAAGGTGACAGCAAATCAGGTAGCTAACGTTACACTGCAAGCACAGCATCCAGAGCGTTTTACTTCAAGGCTTAAAAAAATTTATCCAAGATGTGCATTGAAATTTATCATCCCCCACAAGAGATCATGGGATCGCTTCTGTGTGCGATAACAAAATAAACAACAACAAAAATAAACCTGGGTGCTGCATGTGTGAGTGTGTGCGTACGGGATCAATGGACCTGCATCTTGTCCCAGCTAATGAGCTAATCTCACATACTAATGTGCCAATTAGTGCTGAAGGACCTCTGTGATTGGCAATTCTTGAAAAACCTTCAAAAGCCTTTATGTCTCCTCTCCGGCAACAGCTGTGGCTACAGGAATTACGTCTGTGGGTCATCCCATTCTTGCGAACGCGATATCTCAAGAACGCCATGAAGGAGTTTCTTCAAACTTGGTGCAAATGAGCACTTGGACTCAAAAATGAACTGATTAGGTGGTCAAAGGTCGAAGGTCAAGGTCACGCTACCTCACTAGACATATTTTGGCCATAACTCAAGAATTCATACACTGATTCTGGCAAAATTACACCCCAAATATCTACAAGAAAAAATGATGAGGTGATGACATTTTTTATCCAAAAGGCCAAAGGTCAACTTCACAGTGACATCATAATATTCAGCTCTCTGTACACTTATGTAAAAATGTTTCTCAGTGACGACAGCATGTCTCTCACTGGAAATGATTCACTGGAAACATACATGCATCGTGATTATTGCCATTTTGCCAGAAAATACACTTCATAGCTTTTACTGAATTCCATCAAAGTTACAGGTCAATATAGCGGTAAGTTCGATACTAAATTCCTTCAAAGTCTGGACAGACGTTGATGTAAACTGCAACTTGACTGGTTGGTGGAGACAAACTGGTTGGTGTGAGGCACAGGTTCTATTTTCTGACTGCTCTGTTTTATACAGCCATTGACAGCTGACTTATCACTCTTCTTAACCAGCCACTAGGGGCCGCAAGTGATCAACAACTGCTTGAGTTTGAAATCTTGTTTCAACTCGGGACAGTGTATGTGATGGTCACGTTAATGTTAGCAAAACTTTTTTCTCCGCTGGTTGCATCTGGCAGTCGTGGTGGCATTGCAGTATAAAGGTGCTTTACCATCTGTTGCTTGGCGAGGATCTGCACTCAGTATCAAACAGCAATGTTAGCTCGGAAGTGGCTAAATGCTAACGTTAACTGCTGTAGCTAATGGTTTATCAAACATGTTGTTTTAACTTGAAATGTGGCCTGATCTCTCTCTTCACTATCCATTGCTCTTCAGTTGATGAGTAATGAATTAATGAAATGAGAATGTTTGTCTGATTATCAATATTTATACGATGTGCAACCTGGAGCACAGCCGTATGACAATTCAGCTTCCCACCCTGAGCATGATGTCAGTGGAAAGTGGCATCCATGTGAATATGGTCAATTAGAAGTGATGCAGTGGTAAATTAAAGACAAGCAGCCTAGATGCTGACCATGAGCAACAAAAATAAACCTGGGCGCTGCGGGAAAACTCAAAGAAATGGCTGCTGCTCTGAGGAGTAGCCTGGCCAAGATGCATTTTCCTCACCACAGGGCAAGAGGCGATAAAAAATTTAAAACGGTGGGTGAGAGAGAGACAAAGAAATACAGAAGAGTAAACAGCATGGCGAAAGAAAGGGATCTAAAGAGAAAGGGCAACTGAACGAGAGGGACGTAATAAAGGAAACAGAGTGAGATATCCAGAGGAAAAGAGAATGAGAGACAGACGGAAAGAAAACGGGAGCACAAGACAGGAAAGAGAGAGATCACGTAACATACTGTCATCTCTCCTGGTGAAATAAAACCGAAGGGCTAATCCGCTGTGCGCAAATGTGCATGTGGAAGCAAGACCAGCACACACACATACACACAGAGACACACACACACACACACGTACGAGCCCCTGCAAACAATTGAAGATTAATGGTCCGCATTTACCGTCATTAGGGTGATGTTGAGCTCTTTTAGCCTGGATCTGCCTCGTAGCCAATCCTCGAGCCAAGATGCCTTGTCATATTATTACACTTAGAGTGGAGGAAATGATCAGACTGGCAATGTAATACACAGGATTATTTCCTACTGTCTGTCACTTCATCTGTCTTTCCATCGACATTATCGGTGGGCCTATTTATCTGGGGTGTGACGAGGGATATGAACATGCAGAGGAGTGGTGATAAGCTCTGGGAAACGAAGAGGAATTGTGCGGGTAGATAAAATAAAAATCATTAAACATCTTAAAAATCAAATAAATTACTCCCCTTATCTCCAGTGCTCCAGAAGAGCTAGCCAAAGGGAAGCAGTCACCCTCAAACTAACCACTTCATAGCCTCCTTCTTGGGGTGGGTGGGCAGAGATGTCGACTATGATATTGTTTTGGACAAAGTCCGCCCCCTTTCCTAGCTAGCCCCTGTTCCACGATCATCTGTAAGTCAAAGAACATTCCTTTCATCAGTCTTTCGGAAAACCATTCATCCAGCATTCAACAACAACATGTTACATGCCACTGGCAAACTGTCAAAACCTCACAGAAGCCTCATGTTTTTTCTGGCCTTCTTACTCTCGATCTAAAAAAAAACCCTGATATTTATAGAAAAACTTGACCCACACTTAAGGCTGCACTAAATAATATCTTATCAATGGGTCAAGTGAAAGTGGTGATTATTAAGGCTGCAACTAATTATTTTCACTGTTGGTTAATTGAGAAAACAATCATCAGATTAATCGGTTTGGTCCATTAAATATCAGAAAGTGATAAAAAATAGTCAATCGGTGTCTCCTAAAACCCAAGTTGATGTCCTCAAACACCTTGTTTTGTCCACAACCCAAAGATATTCACTTTACTGTCATAGAAGAGTAAAGAAACCAGAAAATATTCACATTTAAGACGGTGGAATCACAGAATTTTAACTTTACTCAAACTGTTCATCAAAATAACTGGTAAATTTAATAGGTGACAACTAATTGATTAATCACTGCAGCTCTAATAACTGAATGACCTGTCAGGTGCTCCTCAGCTCTATAGAGTGCTCTCGCATCTTTAAGCTCACTGTTTTGGTTCACTCTCACTGCTGTCATTGACTCTGTTTTCAGCAGGAGGAGGCAGCTGTTATCAGCAATAAAAGGAAAAAAAAAAATCTGATAAACTCACTATATATACACTAAACTGCTGACAGACAAAATAGGCAACAAGCTGGGAGACAAAGAGGAGCATTCAGCTGCTAAAGAGTCAGATATTTCCATCAGGACTCAGTGGAGACCAAAACAAAGCAAAAGAGATTATTTGATTTAAATTTGTTGGATTGATGGACATGATTCGGAAAGAATGCCAATGTTGCACTGTTTGCTAAAATGTTTGCCCTATCAACTCTAAGTAAGATAATAATAAGTCAATATTGTCTTTACAGCTTAATGCTATATAAATGACTGATTTGACTTGAATAGGCCTGCTCGTTATACATGTTTTTCATCACATTGTTATTCTATGCTGTGTATGCAAATCTTGTTTGGGTTCATTCATATTTTATCACTGAGCTTATTAGTTGCAGGGGGTTGTGCCTGCTCCATACAACCTTATCAACCACTTACTGCAAAGCCATGGCAAAAATACTTTATATCCGGTTATTCATTTGCTTTTTAAAAGTGTTATATTTAGCATTTTTTTCAAGCTATACTCATAGCCTCTGTCTCATCCTGGAAGTCTTACTCTACTGCCACTGTTTTCCAGAATTAGACCATATTTCCTGTAAACACTGCTCCTTTCTATCTTAGAGGTAAAGTTGCCACTGGCTGTGTTTATCAGGGATAAACACATGACACTTAGAGATACAGAGTTTTGCTTTTTTTTTTTTTCCTACCCTGGTAGAACAGCACCCTCCTGTTTGAAGGTCTAGCGTTTCTATCACCAAATTTTACCTGGTAGCACACAGCATCAAATGCAGTGTACCGGCCAATAAAGGCTGCCAATCTTAACTGTGACTCATCTGTATAGAATGCTTTTACTAAGATTGACACGACAATGATTTATTTGTGTGACTGTGATATAAGTACGACCTTTAACAGACATATGTGTCAATCTGACATGTTTAGTGGTTGGTGTCGCGCGGAACACATCCATGTTAACAACATGCAATATATAAATTTTATTTTAGCTGCCAGATTTCCATCTTTGTGCCTGAGAGCAGCTGTTCTCCACATGTCGTCGAAGCAACAACATGGAGCACAAGAAAGTCAATATGGTTTGCAGGAATCTTGTAATGTTACCAAATCATCTGTAATGAACAACAGACAGTTCTTGACGTGCATTGTGATGTAGCCATACACCCACATAATAACCCTAAGGACTCAGAATTGACTGTCAGGTCGCACACATTGTATCTATTATTGACCAATGATGGATGGTGAGTTTGCATATTGATTTCTAATAGACAGACTCTTCCTCAGGGTTTGACACTGGTGGCTGCCTATTAACTTATTGGCTATTGAATTATATGAGGGGGGGGTCACAGCATCACCTGTCAGCAACATCTGCCTTGACTACAGTGCAGAAGTATTCACTTTGATATACTTCGGGCTCATTTCAGTAATTACGCTTTATTTTAAGAAATTATAGGAATTTACCTATGTCTTTGATATGAAAAAATGGTACAATTTAATTAGAAAAAAACAAAACAATAATTCAAAAATCATGGTTAAAAACGACTTAGAAAAAACGGCATTTACTTCAATGGACTGGCTAATCTGCAACAGCTGTTTTGCATTGTCTCCTGATTTTCCACTTAACTTTACATTAGCAGAAGTGTTACCTAATCTGTCCTTGCCTTGAAAGGACCATGTTTACTGTAAACAATAGATCCCTTTTGCAGAAAGACAAAGAGGAACTTTATGGCGTGTGGGAACAAAATCTACGGTGAAAAATCTTATTAAACTGATCTTGTTAGTGGAAAAAAATCTATGAATAGGTCAAATTAAAACACTTTTGGAGGAGATATTTGTAAAGTTTTTGCCTCATTTTAGTCTATAGTCTTACTCTTATATTTCATCACTGTCCAGAGAAAACCACATATCTCCAAATTTGGATTTTTTTCAATAAAACTGGCAGTCTGCAGTAGACTATACTGGAACTACATTAGAATCTACTTGCTTTTCTACTAGAAAGAAAGTTGTTCCTAGATGAAAGGTCTGTGGATTAACCAGGTCATGTTTTTGGAAAGACACTGATTTTGACTTTTTAAAAATGTGCTTTGCGATGCTTTGAGCACCACAAGTCGAGTGCCATTTAGTCCCATTATATTGGAAGGAAGGAAGGCAACTCTACAGCTGATATCTCCAAAACTCTGCAACTCACACCAAAAAAAATCTACAGTAGATGGATAAACAGCACTACAGGCCTGAAAAAAAAGTGCTTTTAATTTTGGGGTGAACTGTCCCTTTAAGACAAACAAACCATTCAAAAAGACAGTGGATCTTCTGAAAAGTGCATTGCCACAAAGCTGAAAACATGGCTGATTATCTTAACTTGTCAAAAATTTGACATGTTGTAGTTACATGGTTTTCACAAGACAGCGGTGATTTGTAAAAATAAATACAATTTTCAAACAGTGATGAAAAAATGTAAACTAAAAGTGTCCCATTTAACAAAACCTAACAACCAGGCAGAAATAAGAAACCAACACTTTATTTTATAGGCCTGGCAGCAATCACAGTCTTATGACGGAAACAGATATTTCCAGGGATGTTACAAGAAATCTTGAAAAAAAAAAGAAGAAATCTGTAAGTATTTTTTGACACATTTTAACTTTACCTATCTTTCACATCACATACCATATACATACAACCTGCTTCTTCCAGCTCAGCCTGCCCTCAGCCGCTTACCACTGACTTATTTACAACATAGTGACCCAGCAGTCGCTGCACTGTGGCTGCTGCATGTCTACAGAAACGTGTGTGCCTCTGTATCTGTGTGAGTGGGTGTGTGTGTGTGTGTGTGTGTGTGTGTGTGTGTGTGTGTGTGGTTACATGCTCTCCTCAATCAGGTTAAGAACAGGCCTAATCACTGATTGATGCAGACCCACTGAGAGGCGGCCTGAATCTGCCGTCAAATATGGAAAAAGGTCAGTTTTTTATAAGAAACTTAATCACGTATGTTAATCTGAACCTGTCCTGTTGTGATGCCTGAGCTGAAGCCTCGCTGCTGCATCATTAGGAGATCTCACATTTCATCAATAACCAACTGCACCACTGCTGCAAGGTAAATAAAGCAGTAAAGACGTCTGGCTGCGTTTCAGTTCTTCATTGTCATAAATAAATATTTCATAGCAGCTACAGTGGGTGAGCTACAGTTCCTCTGTGTCATGCCCATAAAGCTCCGACTGAAGTCAGCTGGAAAAGATTGCCTGGAAAGCCTTGATGGTACCTGCCTGATGTGCCAAGCGCTTCTCGCAAGACGAAGCGTTTGTAGTGTCACATCAGGAGCATGAAAAGCCGCCTCCTCTAATATTATCTGTGCCAGGTTTACAGGAACAGTTAACTGGTGCGTGAAGCTGTGCCATTGTTTCATTTCCCTTTTTATAACATGTTAGGAGCACAGCAGGCAGGAGGTAAAATCTTTTCTCCTCGGGTTTTACGTTTTAAGGTGTAATCAGTGGGAGGATTCTTGAGAGTCGTTCCCAGGACGTCAAATACCGACGTTCTGGGTTGGTAAAGCGTCCCAAGCACAGCAGAATAATGATCAAATAGGTACATACAGGCAGCAGGGAGGGTCTCTGCAAATACAGCCGCCACCACACACTTGTAGTGGATCATAAGTGATTCAATGGATTTTTTTTTCAGTATATCCATTGTTTTATATGAAAATGTTGCATATTGCGCATTAAAGACTAAATATTCAACTACTACAACGCTGAATTAAACTCATTCACCTCAACCACGGGGTCCGGGGTCTGATTTCTCCCCATCCTGCTCTGCACTGATGTGCAAAGGCACTCCATCAGCCCCAACATCACTGCACTGCTTGGCGCAAAGGGTGGGGGGGAGAGACGTGCACAATTGCGCAAATGTGCATCTCAATGCGCTTTTAAGCGACTGGATCATTCATCCTGTGCGAGGATTACCATCTCTAGGGGGGAAATTTAGCCCGGACTGCGCATGTTTGTCACCCAACTTCCACATTGAAAGCCTATAAAAGGTGCGAGCGTGGTTATCTGAACGTGCTCTGCATTCGTAATTATTATTCCTCTAGAAAGAAGAGAGGCAGGCGGGTCGGTCTTACACATGGGAGAAAGGGAGAGGAAGGAGGGTGAGAGTGAAGGGCAAAAAGAAGAAGAAGAAAAAAAACAGCCCCAGAGGCAAGAGGAAGCAATTTCTAAACCTGCGGCTAATTTCATTGCAAAAAAACCTAAATGAGAAACACCTTCCACCGCACCCAGTGATGTCTAAACCAGCGCTCCTCTCTCTGTAAATCTCTGAATCAGAGAGGAGGAGGAGAGGCGCAGTGTGGAACGCGTGGTGCGGGAGGATGAGAGGAGGAAACATCGCATCCAAACCCTCCCGACGCATGCTGCCTTCCAGCTCCATGAGGCGACAGTGTCCCCTCTCTCTCCCTCCCTCCCTCCAAAAAACTTGCTTCCCCCCCAGACAATGCGGTGAAGCAGAGGCAAAGACCCCCAGCATTCATCATCATTAAAACTGCTGAAAATGCGCCCAGAAAACGGCAGAATGTCCTACCTTTTTATCCAAAGAGTGTCCAACAATCCGGAGGGGACAGTCAGTAGTAAAAGCAGCTCTTCTAATAATAGTAGGAGTGAGAGGAGGAGGTGGAGTAGTAGTAGAGGTAAGCCAGTAGTGGGGAATGGTAATGGAGACGCAGGGAGCTCTTATACGCTAGCCAAGGCGGCGTATCCAGCGACCGAGACGCACAAAAGAAGGGGAGAGGAGTCCGGATTCCCATGCACTGACAGCGTTTTTATTTGTTGCTGTTGCCTTCTGTTGTTGCCTACTCCTCGTTTCCATACAGTGCGACCTGTATGATCGGATGACCGGAGCGGCGCTTTATCAGCAAACCCGCATTTGTTGGGACGAGGCGCGCAGCACGGCGGACTTCTTCCTCATTCTTCCCTTCCCGTCCCCTCTCGGTCCGAGCGCAGGAGAGAAACAGAGAGAGAGAAAGAGAGAGAGGGAGAGAGGAGGAGAGAGTGTGTGCACGAGAGTGGGAGAGAGAGGGAGTGTGTGTGTGTGTGTGTGTAAGAGAGAGAGAGAGACAGAGAGAGAGGGAGAGAGAGAGAGAGAAAGAGAGAGAGCAGGTCTCTACTTCGTCTGTTCCCTCACACGCCGACTGAGGATCGGCTCGCCCTCCTCCTCCTTCGCTCTCTGCTGTGTGTGTGTGTGTGTGTGCGTTTCTTTCACTTCTCTCTCGCAGTGTGTGTCTATACACATCTTGCCTGTCACTCTCACACACACATTCTCTCACCCCCCCTCATACCCTCCTCTCTTTTACTCACATACTGGCTTTACACACTCATTCGGGTTAATATCAATATCTCATTGAAAATAAATAGTGAGTCCAGAAACATGTTACATCCTCCATGACGGGAGGCACAGGTCAGTCATTTTTTAAAGTAGGGCCTCAGCAAAATGCTAAAAAACAACTAAAAGACTAAATCAAGTTATGTGAAATATTATAAAATAGAATTCACAATATAAATGACATTGAAGTCTCATTTGCTGTGTTTGTCTTTCTAATTGTCTGATAGTCAAAACATCATTCATCATGTCATAATCTGCCAAGTGTTGGCCTGGGTCGCCACAAAGCTGCTCTGCTCCAGAAATGTACACAAAAATGGACAAATTTTTGTAAAAAGGAAAAGAATTAATGAGCAGACCAAAAGCCCAGCTTACACAAAGCTCTGTGGCAAAAAGTCAGAAGAACTCTCCCTGGCCAAGTAAAAGTAAAAGTATTATGCAGCATATTCAAAGCTGCAATATCCTCTCAAACGAGCATTCATAACTGTCTAAACTTACGCGTCACTTGAAACAAAAGCACCCTACAAAAAAAACCAGCTGATTTGGGGTTTTTAAAGACAAAGTGGGGCCCTGGCCATCAGTATTGGGAAGTAATGCATTACTCTTTAATGTATTTATGTGATATTACTTTACCCAGTAATAAACTGTGTAAGAGATTACAATTTCCAAAAACAGTAATATTACTGGTCCAAGTATCTGAGTTACATTTTGACGTGGGTAGGCTACCTTATGATGCAGCAGGTCAGGGCAGGTTGCGTTAGTTGTTTGCCAAAAGGCTAAATGGAGGATGAAGGATGAGGGAGGGAGGCAGACTTTCCACCGGTGGAAGTATTGTCATTACTTTGAGTTTGTTTGGCTCCTCCGGACAGAATCTGCGGTGATGGAATCTAATTTGAAGGCCAGACTCATTTTGTGTCCACCACATCTGAACATCTGAACAGCGCACAACAAAAGCTCTCTGGATGCTAACAGTTCACTGGAACAGCAGTTCAACAAGTAATATAGTAATGTAATTGGTAAAGTAACTAATTACTTTTGATACCAAGTAATGAATAAGTAATATTATTACTTTTTAAAGCAGTAATAAGTAAAAAGTTACTGATTACACTTACTGAGTAACTTGCCTGACACTGTTGACCAGACTTCCACCCGCCACAAAACTGCTCTGCTCCGGAAATTCAGTGCCAACTCACAAAAATTGAGTTTTGAAAAAGAAAATGACTAATAATGAGTAGACTAAAAGCCTCACTGACAAAAGCTCAGCTGCAAAAATACCTGAAGAACTCCTGGGCAAGTAAAATGATGATGTACTGTAGCATAGATTAAGTATGGCTTTACTGCCACATTTAAATGGCTACGAGTGCCCAAAATGTGTTCCTTCCTATGAGATTCTCTCAAACGAGCATTTAAAAATGTCTGAACTTAATATGAACTGTAGCCTGTGGCAAGAGACATCATTTTTTGATCCTGTTTTAATTGTGCTATGAATCACACATGATGTTTGTCAATTTAAAAGATAGTTTTAAAAGTCAATAAAGTTGCACTAAGTATAAGACTGAAGAAGATATGTCATTAGAAAGACTGCGCACCCAGAGGCTGTGAGTGACGTCATGTCCTCCAAAAGCTAACGTTAGCTGCTGAAGCTATGACACCGTGTGCTTTTGTACCAGGATGTAGTCACACAACAGCAGATCTTACTGTTTTTTTCTATTCATGGCTGATAAAAGGACCAGGAGTCACTGGACAAATCACTTCAGGTAAGATTCAGGTAAGAATAACATTACAAGAGACAGCAGTGTTGTTGCCGTTGATGATGTATATCATGCGAGATGAGAGATGTAGTTCACTGACAGTTTCACAAAATGAAACTAAACTATGACAAACCTGCCACAAATTGTGACTTTCTTGTCTTGTAAATGTATCTTTTAAATTGACAAACAACATATGTGTAGATTGTGTTACAGTTCAAATGGGATCAAAACTTAATTTGTTTCTCGTCATTGACTTCTGTTCATATTTTTTCCAAAGTTTGGTCCCATATGGCTCACCGGGAGGGGAGGGACTTCAGCTCTCTATAAAAGCACATTAAGGAGGCTGAAAAATTGTACTTATTTTTAAACAAATTATGCAAAAGAGGGGCTATGGCCATAAGCTAATGCTATCTGGAGGACCTTGGCATGGACAGGATTCTGTGGCATAGGCTACAAGGTGAATGACGTCATAAAGCCAACGTAACTTATTGCATTCTTTTTATTTAGCCTGTTCAACACCCATGAAAAATGCGATTGTTTTCTTTTACTACCTGGTCTGTTATTAAGTTCTTTAATTGGGACCATTGTAAGTCATAAGGTTAGACCTTGTAAAAAGCAGGTTATCTATAATGAAACTGAAGGATCAGTAAATAATTAAACTAAACAACCTGACGGTGCTGAGCCACACCTCTAATATTTGGAGATACCTAACATATAAAAACACCTTGAACAAAGAAACATCAGCATTATGCAAAATAAACTAAGAGCACAGCACCATAAAACAGTCCCACTGACACCCTTTTAATAAACCTCTTCAGGAAGAAATGGCTTTTCAAAATGGTGAAACGTGGAAGAATCAGTGTCACAACAAATGAAACTACTCAGCAGCATTATAAACTACACAGCCAGTCAACTTTTGTTCTTTTGGTAAGCAGTCATAGTATAAATGCAATATTGCAACCAAGGCTGAATTAATATAAAAAATAATGGACTTGGTAGAGCGAACAGTTTTTGCCTCAACTCATCCATTACACATCTGTTCACATTTGTGCAGCATCCGCATCGGTTATTGCATTTATTTAAAATTATTGCAAAATTACTCTCTGAAGGGAGGCAGAAAGCGACACAGAAAGTGAGGGAGAAAATTTGTGTGCTGATCTCCAAATTATAACCAAGTATGAAACAACATAAAAGTGAGGCTGGGAAACTAAAATCTTTTTTTGTCAAACCAGTGTTTTATTTTTTCAAAATCACTCTGTGGTCCCTGTGTTTTGTTGCTACTTGTGACATGTACATTTTAGGCCAGTAGGGGGCAGGATGCACAAACTATATATTGTATGTTGTAACAAATCTGCAAATTAAGCTTTGTTAACAAATTTTCGACACAAACTGCTACACTGATACTGAGGCACAAGGTACCCTTTAGTGACTGGATCTGATACAACCAGAGGCAGTTTTTAACACATGATTATGCTTCGTAATGCTCACAGTTTGGGTAGATTTAGACACACAACCTTCTTAGGCAAGTTTAGGATAAGACCATATTTGGCGTTACAATAACAACTATGTCGGAAGACAAAAGTTACATGACGAAACCCGTGACCCAAGCGATGTTATGTACCTTTCCACTTTTAATAACATTTTGGTTCCACATAAGACACAAACCCTTGAAGCCCAGTGTGTCGCTTTCAGCCGCTAACGGGTAATGCCTATGAGCTGCCGATGGGCGGTGACAAATTGTTGCTATGTGACGAGTTGGGAATGAGTTGGGCCACATGCAGTAGATAGCAGTGGCGCCCCCCTCAGTGGTGACTGAGGATGCTGTTGTCACCTCAAAAAGCCAATTAAAAGCCACAGAAACAATTATAATCTGATAACACAGTGGTAAATAATGGGCTGCTGAGTTTACGTGCAGTGCTTGTATAGGCTAGTTTTGTACTGAACTGAATGTGATAGCTGAGACTGGCAACATACTGAACATGCTACTGAACCAGTCAGACAGTCAGAATATGTGCTGAAAGTCACACGAGCGGTTATGTGTTCACTTCCTGATGTACAATATTGAAGTGCATCGGCTTAGCTGTGGAAAAAAAATGAATAAACTATAATATCAGTAACTACAAATCTTTAAAATTGAAGTGAAAAAAAAGTGATTTGAATCAGCAAAGTGAAATGTGGTTTCCACTTCGACTGACCAGCAGCACTGTGGCAACCCCTGCACATCCTCGCCAATCTGTCTTTAGTCTGTATGTTGCTCTCAAGTCTATATAGTCTCGCGGTTACTAACAGTCTCTCTCTGTCCTTCTCGGCTGGCATCCGTTTGGTTGTGTTTCAGCTTTAGTTCCTCTTCAGTTCTTCCCTTTACACATGCACCTCACACACTACATCCACTCTAATAGACATCCTAGACTACTGATTAACAATTACACCACTGACCTCCACTCTTTCTGTTTTTTGTTGCTATGTATTTAATTACTGGTTGACTCTGGACGTGAGGAGGACTATTGGATGCCCCTATGGTAGATTTAACATGATAAAGTGCTCTCTAGAGTAGCCTACCTGAGTCTATTCTATGTGCAGTTGTCCCATCTATTCAGGCTGAAATCAGTCTTGATGTTGGAAAGGCAGCAAGCAATGATGCAAAATAAAATAATCAATAATTTCCCTGAAATGCCTGAAAATATATTACTATATATTGAACATATATTGAAATATATTGAAAATGTAAGGAGTAGGATATTTATGATGAAATGTTGGGGGTAAAAGTAAAAAGTTGTCAGAAAAATAAATACTCAAGTACAGTACAGACACCTTAAATCTCTAAGTAAGTACAATAAACAAAAAAAAGTATTTTCACCTCATTATGTCCCACTTCTGCCCTTCTTACATAGCAGAACAAAGAGGTATGGGAGGGGCAGAGTGAGGGGAGATTGTACTCTAGTAAATCAACCATTGATTAAAAAAAATAAAACTAAACAATGCCACAATGGGTCACCACCTATACTTGAATGACTGTTAATATACCTGGGCAGCCTGCCCAAGTAAAGTCTACGTATGGAAAACACACACTGATTCAACTCAAACATAAACAAACAGCTCTGTATCACACTCACACACATTGCAAAGCCATATCAAATGGATGCTACAGTGGTCATTTCATTTGTCCCGCTGACAGGCAGTTTTCCATCGTACATATGACCACCTACTGACAAGGTCAGAGTTATTTTGGAGTGTTCAGACACTGTATGTGCAAAAAAATGCTGACTTATCACTCCGAGTTCACTTGGAAGGCTGACCAACACCCTTAGTTCCTCTTCAGTTTTTCCCTTTAGTATGTTCACTTGCACTTTATAACACTTTCACTCACCCCTGCACAAATGATTAATCTCAGATTGTTTAAGACATGACTTTGCTTAAAACTTGAAATGGCGTGTCTGCCACTTTGACATGGCCATGATGACATTTTCGCTGATTGTCCACAACTTTTAAATGAATAGAGACGCTGTTTGTAAAACTCTGACTGTTGTCGATCACATTATTATATATTAGCAAATTACCAGTTTTTAATTAGTCTTTTTGTTTGCATATGTGGGAACTGATGGGAGATGAATGGTTAATGGTTGCGCAAATTCATTTTTGCTTTCTCTGCTCCACATCGAATGTTGCAGTTTAGTGGCTGTGTGTCCTACATTTTATGCCGGGTTGATTTCTCTAGCAAATGTTTATACCATGCGGAACTGTTAGTGATGGAAAAATAATCTAAAATGTTTAGGCTGTTTGAGAGTATTGTGTGCTTATTTTTGCTCAAAAAACGATGTTTCAACAATCTTTCAATAGACTTTCAATTAAAAATCTCTAAATATTGTCTATCGCATTACAAGCAAAACAAACATTCCACAGATTCTCGTTCTGGATCACAGCTGATAACACAGCTGATATTCCTGTTTATGAGCCAGGTATTAGCACTGGCAATCTGAGCTAGCTTTAAGCACAAAGGTCATGCAGTCTGAATCCACGTTAGCGTGAACAGGAATGACGACCCAAATGCAAAGACTTGAGACCTACCTGCAACTTGGATGGATGGTCACATAGTTAGAAACAGGCAGGCAGTCAGACTGGGCTTATAATATCCACACACAAAAAAAAAAGTTGGCCAGCAAAAATTTGCAACAGGATGCACAAATAGTTAAGATAATAGAGCAGAAATAGGCTACAGTGGCTCAACCACAGTAACATCACACATATAGGCAATTTGACAAAACCTCTCTGAAAACTGGCCAGTGTATATTCACTGGGGGTAATTGTTTATGAGGAGCAGCTGGTTAGGCAGGTTGACTGGATCAGGTGATCTCTGAAGGAGAGGGCGGAACCAGTATGGGAAATTTCAAGACTGTCACACTTGGAATGGGAAGAGAAAGAGTCCTGAAACTGAATATGGAGGGATGCCTCAGTGTCTCCTGAACAAAGAGAAACTACATGGCCACAAAGAAGAAGAAGAGCCCTGTTAATCTGCATGTCAACCTGTGTGAGTTCACTTAAATAGGCAATAGCAAAAGGACAACTAATATGCCTAAAGTTATAACAAGCATGGGTATAGTGACTACAGTCAAGTGGACTTCATGAGTACCGAGTAAGCACTGTGTCCTGGGCTGAAACAGGCTGACCTGGGTCTCAAGGGTTAAATGCCAGAGCACACGGTTTGGAGGAGAGACCAAAGGGCGCAAACTAATAATAAAAGGACACTGTAGCCTGAATCAGTGTCTCCACCAGGTCTCCCTAAAATCTCTGGCCAGTTCAAACAAGCTGGAGCTGAAGGATTGAGATAGAGCAGTGATTTTCAAAGGCACATCAAAGGACAAGCCAAAAATGTCAAGGCACTCTTGTACTCATGTATCTGTGCAAAATAACCTCTATCACCATCCTAACCTATCCAACCGAGGCAACAAGTACTAACCAATGAAAGGCAGAGGCATCAGTGAAGCAGGGTGTTTGATGTGTCACACTAATAATTCACAAACTCCAGCAACTCTGCTGATGGCAAAAGCTGGAGTTGGAGTTTTTCTTTTTAGTTTTAAGTTTTACATTTAGGGTATGGATTTTTCCTCTGTATTGGGAAATGATGTACAGTTGCAATAATAATAAAGTACAGTTGTGACAAAATCCCTTGGCACACCTGGACATGCGTCACCCACATCACGCGTCTTAGAATCACTGATACAGAGTTTAGAATCGGAATAGAGGCAGGCTTTGTCAGTAAAAATGGTTCTAACAGGGATACTGGAGCAGACTGTAAACAATGAATAGATACAAGCTAAAGGCTTATGCCCTATCTTTCTACATTAAGTTGCACAAGAGTTGTTCAGAGAAGTCAAGTGTTGTAACCAGACAGCACATTTGTTAAGAGAGAGAACATACCGGAAAAATACCGCCCTGGGATTTCTACCGTCTATTTTTGCTGACAGCTGCATGTGTCACATGTAAAATGGCAACATGGCAAATATGTAGATGACATGCCGTCGCAGACTCGCTGCTCAGGTAGGCAATGAAACAGAAAAGCTCTTGAAAAGGCACAGGCTAAGAGGCAGCTATAAGCTCCCGCTGAGAACGAAGCAGATCCAAGCTCAGACAGAGAAGCAGAGAAGGGGAGCTGGAGGCTGGGAACTAATTCATAGGGGGACAGAAGGAAAACTAATAGGTTTGAAGATAGAAGGAAGGTTACCCGCCTGAGAAGCAGAGGGCAAACTAGCTGTCAGAGGGGCAGGGAGGTAAGTATAACAACTGGAGAATGGGGCAGCAGAGAATCGGATAAGGTGGCCATCTGAGGAAGCGAACAGCTGGTTAATGAGGTTAGAGAGGCCGATCTACCAAACGGGGAAATGGCTGACTGAATGACTGAAGAGGTGGCAGGGCAGCACAGGGGACTATAGCACAGACCTGATGAGGGCCCTTGAAACTACAAGTAACACTCTTGAACCTAGGGGCCATTAATTGATGTCCCTGAAATACGACAAGCCAAAAGCCAACAAATTCTCCCGGCCCACAGTACAGATGGCTCTCCACCCACTTTTAATTCCACAGCTCTTATTCCTCAAAGCTCTTTTCATAGTAATTTACAAAGACAAGCCTCCCTCAATAATAAATTGGATGAAGAGATAAAAAGGTGATTTTTTTCTAATACTTGGAAGCATTTACTGAAGATATAGACTACTAGTGGGATTAGCCGATGTTGTGGTATGCCAGGGTGTTCTGTACGTGCAAATTGAGATGCGTGTCATTTGGAAAATATTCTTTTCCCCCCTTTCACTCTTGGCTTCCAGGTTTCTAAGCAAAAACTTCATCACAACATTAGATGTAAAATTTTCCACTTGGTGCAACTTTGGAAAGCTGGAAACATATTGGACCAGTGACACAATCATGATTTGCAACATTTCAATGAAAATATATCAGCATTGTGCTCCTACAATCTGAAATTGTCTGGAACATTGTTCGTGCAGGGTGAAGACTGAAGTATTAAATCAGAAAAGTCTTGTTAAGTTATGACATTATGGCGGAACTTGTCTGACCACAGAAAAAAGTCTGTTAAACCTATAATATGTAACATTTCTGTATTAAAATATATAAATACGCTAGATCTATGTTATATATTTTGTTGAGTTGTGTACCTACCTTATCCCAAATGTTTCCAACAATGGTCAAACCTAGAAAAATACATAGTTGGAGAATGGGACTAAATGTAACATGAATAACACTTTAATATTACTGTGCACATGAACATGATTTTTGTCAGATAGATTTTCATTGCCAATGGTGGTTCTTTAACCATGAAAACAACAACTCCCATGATCCCACACTACTTTACAACATCATCAAACTAAGCCTTCTGTTATTGTTTTAATGTGCAACAGACCCCTGGCAGCAGAACCAACATTTTGTGAATTTAAACCTGAAATTAATAGTTTTCTTGCACTTTTAATCCATTCACTCAATTTATTTGTAAATAATATTTCAAAGTAGGAGATCACATTGTATAATTAAAAAAACAAAAAAACAATTCATTCTTTATCATTTTTTCACGACTACAGTTTTCACCTTTGTTAGAGTTATGCTTTCATTGAATCACTGAATGATAATTCTGCAACTGAACTTCACTTCCACCATGATAAGAAAGAATATTTCAATAAAGTTGGATTGAAACAGAGATAGAGAGAGGAAATGCGAGAGCCCTCTGGCAAATGTGAAGTTGACACAGGGAGGTAAGAGCTTCAGCCCATTCATTCATAATTCAGTGGAGCTGCACCCCGGGGTGCCTTCTTAGAGCACAGCCATTCTCATACCTGTCAATCAAACGACCCCGCTAACACTATAGATGCTCAGCAAGAGCTATGCTGATGACATGAGCTAAATATGTATATACATATATATATATATATATATAGATAGATAGATTGAAATTGAGTGAAGCTGGAATAATCATACCATGTGATGAGACTTTAGATTAAAGGAAAATCCATTCTAAAACACTAAAACTACTCATTTATCAAACATTTTTTGTGTCATTTTGCATTTACATAAAATAATTAAAAGTTAAAATAAGTATTTACATACATTACCAAAAAACAGGATGTAATGATTTGTGAAAAACTTTTCAACCTATACTCGATAAAATACAGTACAAAGACAAGATATTCCATTTCAAACTGATGAATTGATTGTTTTTTGTAAACATACACTCATTCTGAATTTGATGCCTGCAACACATTTCAAAAAAGGTGGGGACAGGAGCATGTTTACCACTGTGATACATCACCTTTTATTTTAACTACATGCAGAACTGAGGACACTGATTGTTGAAGTTTTGAAATTGAAATTCTTTCTCATTCTAACTTGAAATATGACATCAGGTTCTCAACAGTCCGGGGTCTCTGTTGCCACTTCAAATTTTGCGCTTCATAATGCACGACGCATGTTCAATCGGAGACAGGTCTGGACTGCTTTAGTACCCGAACGCTTTTACTATGAAGCCACGAATGTGTGTTGGCATTGTCTTGCTAAAATAAGCAGGGACGTCTCTGAAAAAGACATCATCTGGATGACAGCATATATTGCTCCAAAACCTGTATGTGCCTTTCAGCATCAATGGACACCGATGTGATAGTTACCCATGATGCTATGGGCACTAACACGTCCCCCATACCATCACAGATTCTGGCTTTTGAAGTCGGTGCTGCTAACAGTCTGGATGGTCCTTTTTTTCTTCAGCCCCGAGGTCCATGATTTCCAAAACTAATCTGAAATGTGGTGTCAGCCGGCTACAGCAAACTTTTCCACTTGTGTCAGTCCAGCACAGATGAGGTCGGGCCCAGAGAAGTTAGTGGCGTTTCTGGATGTTGTTGATATATGAGTGTTCCTGAGCTCATGTAGTACCCTTCATACAATCAGTATAAAAGTTTTGCATGCAGTGCCATCTGAGGGGTCAAATGTCACAGGGATTGTAGATGGTAAAATCCTTAAATTTCCTGCTTTGAAACATTGTCTTTAAACTGTTGGACTATTCTCCCATGCAGATTTTCACAAGGTGATGAACCTCACCCTAATCAATGCTTGTGAACGACTGAGTTTTCCAAGGAATACCAAATCATGATACTATCACCTGTTACCAATTAACCTGTTTACCTTTTGTTTCACACAAGTGTTTTCTGAATATTCCACAAGTTTTGTCTTTTGCCCCTGTCCCAACTCTTTTTTTGAAACATGTTGCAAGCATCAAATTCAGAATGAGTGTATATTTACAAAAAAAAACCCAATAAAGTCTGTGAGTTTGGATGTGAAATTTCTTGTACTTGTACAGTATTCCATTGAAAACAAGTCAAAAATGATTTGCAAATCAATACATTGTTATATTTACCTCTTAAACAATGTAGTAAACATCCTGTTTATGCAGGTATTTTGCAAAGAAAATTAAATTAATTTTAAAGAGAACCTTTCTATGTCAAGTTTTGCTGTATTTCATATTACTGGGTAATAGCGGTGTACACTCTGTGAATACAGGCTGAGAAGCGTGCTGCATCTCGGCAGGGATGCATTTTATTAGACTGTCACCACGATTATGATAATGGTAGACTGCTGTTTTGAAATAGGATCATTTACATTTTAGTATAATTTGGTTGTGGCAGTGTAAAATATGGGAAAGACCTTCTGCTAAAGATGGCAATTTATCATGCAGTTATGAAGAGAGCATACACTTGAATGCAGGCACACTCGCACACACACACACACACACACACACACACACACACACACACACAGACATAAAGACACACTCAATAGGAAAGTCACATGCACGATACAGAGGAAACCTGCGTTCTTGCGTACATTTCCTCAAGTCTTGCTCTTTTACTAACAAACACACGCCCACTCACACCTGCGTGCACACAAGCACACACATAATGTGAACATAACAGCGGTGCACAATGATGCATAAATAGCCAGCGGGGGAAATATTCTGCAGTGTTAAGACATTGTCCTCAAGGAGCATCTTACTGCCAAGATTAAACCTCAGCGCTGTGATTCTTCCGGACACCTACAGCTGATGTAAAAAGCCACTAATGGGCTTGTTACGCAAACTACAGTCTCAAAGTAGACAACTACTGCATAACATGTTACATAAAGTGTTTATAAGAGGACAGATACAGTTAAATTACCATCACAGCAAGTAGTATTAAGTTGTACATGTAAAGGGGTGACGATACCTTTTTTAACTAAACGATTGCGCTATCCATTTCTTTGTTAAAAGGTACTAATCTACTGTATGCTAATGTGCTAATTAGGGCTGCTCATATTATGATTGTTCTGACAGATATTGCAGGGTTAGTGGGAACGATCATTTTTGCATCACAATTTTCCTGAAAAAATGTCTTAAAATCATGATGATGTAACATCTGTTGGACATATTTCCCTTATCAAAAATTTGCAGATTCTGCGATTTGTATATTGCACTTGGTCATATTGTGATTTCAGAGTTAGTTTGGTTAACTGTGCAGCCCTTGTGTTAATGTGTATTTCACTTAAGAGTTTTTAGGCTGCTACACACAAAGTAAGGCAGAACAGATGGGCTGATCCACTGGAGTTCTTCTATCAGAACTTTGAAACTCTTAAGACCCGTACAGGCCATTTTTATGATGTGATCCAAATTTTGTTTAAATTTGCAATTGGTGACAGACAGTGGTGGAAGCGAGAATGCGTGAAAGTTGTTTAACACCTAAGCAAACTGCCCAATTACTCTGGAAAGTCAGCATGACTTTGTGAGGTTGTAAAGAATTGAGGGCAGTGACCTGTCTTTACCCTGACTAATGATATAAATGCGGACCAGGACTTCCCTACATGTTGGGTCATTCACTGTCCCTTTATGTAATAAAGGCTGTTTTGGTACATGCACATTCTTGAGGAAAGTCTGAATAATCACATTTTCTATTATAAATACAGCACATTCAAAGACGACGACCTTCTGCATAAAATATCATCTTGAAAATATCTGTATTATCACTTTCATTCATTCATGTGTCGTGTCTACTGTCCTTTTCTGATTTTTTTTTTTTTTTTACAGCACTGATGATACTGAGAGCATCTGTAAGCCTGTTTGACATTCAAATATACATACATTGTTTTTACCATTGGCAAACTAGTCAAATGTGCCTGAAATTCAAATTTTAATGATAACATTTGCATAATATTGACCTATGAAGGTACATTAGCAAACAAAGAATGTATGATCTACAATTTGTTCTTGAATCAACACTTGAAATGTGGTTTCACAGTTTGAAATGTTTGTTTTGTGTTCAAAAGTTCCCAAAGAGAAGAGAGATTAATTATTTATTATGAGTAATATAAATATTACCATATAAAACAAATATATTTGTATTAATAATATTATTATTATATTAATATATTCCAATCATGTCTTGTTGTTATTTTAGGCAGAGATTTCATTGCCATAGTGTCACTCATAAAAATGTGTGTCAATAAATTCCAACCAGTTAGATTCAATGGAGCTGGAAATAATACACTGTGTGGATAGATATGTGATCATGTGATCTGCACACTTTACTGAACACACTCACATATCCTCAAGCCATACCAGCAAAACCAGCATTGTATGTACATTCATGGGAGGGGAGTGATTCTTTATATGATACAGAGATGTTCTTTATGTCACACGTGCACACGCACATACACAGGTTGGCTGGAGCAGGCTGGAGGTGAGTAATCTCACCAAAGGGGACAACTACAAATGCAATGCTGAGTCACTCAGCACATCTCTCTCCCTCTCACGGTCTCTCCTCCGTCTCCCTCTTTCTCTCTCTCTCTCTCTCTCTCAGTCCAGACAGTGTCAGTTGTCTGGAAGTCGCTCGTGTTTGGCACGTTCACCCAACTCTGACCCTCTCTGCACCTTTCTTCTCTGTTTGTCACAAGTGTTTGTGGCATCAATGCAGATTTGATAATAAAATTAAATAGTGACACACTCTTTATGAATAGAGCCTCTGCTCCTCACACTGTCTGTGCAGTAAAAAGAAGTGATGTGAACCTTTAACAGGGGCAGTGTGCAGGTGAAACAGGGCCAACACTGACAGCACACCAGTATTTCACCCACTTAATGGTGATATCTATGGGCCGTGACTGAGGAATTTTGGTTGCGCCTCGGGCATTATAACAGTCTTGACTTGCATAATCAACTTAGTCAAATAGTCTTGATTAATCAGGTGCAAAACCAGAAGAAAGCTGCACTCTGAATGATGCAGCTCCCAGTAGCTTCAGGTGAACATGACTTAATGGGGCCTCATGTTGAGCACTCTGAGTGCCTCTTACACCCAAGATACATAGAACCACATGTCAGATGACAATGGGCACAAAATAGGAAAACAAACCAAAATGGGTTCAATGTCAACTTTCCTACCCTGATTTTTTTTTTTGTTTGTTTGTTTGTTAGACAAAACTATATTATATTCAGTACAATTTTACAAGACCCAAATGATTTATAAATGGCTTATAATTACAGTAGGTTATTAATTAGGTTGTAAACACTTTATAAATCATTAATAAACAACGAGATCTGTGGCTTAATAGTACAGATAAATGCAGGCTCGTGATCTGGCAAGCAACAGCTCAGTGTTTACAGCCTAATTAATAACCTCATTATAAACCATTTGTAAATCATTTATGGGAGCAGTTTTTAAAGGGGTCCCATATGTTCTTTATTAGATGGTACTTCTACCCTGATAAGACACGATACACCATACGTTAATAAGACATTAAAAGATGTATTTTTATCAAAACACATTTATACCCTAATTAAACCTCATGCACCTATATTATGCAGTTAAAAGAAAATACCCTATTGGATTTAAAATATACTACACTTAGTCACTATATCAAATTATTTTTGAATTAGAATTGAGTCCAGTCCAAGTGCTATAGAATAAACATTATATGCTTGATAATTAATGAACAGAGGCCCTTAAGTCCCATTAAGTGATATTTCTTTACCCTGTGCACACAAGATAAAATAAGTCACAAGCACTTAGAGTATAGTATAGTATAGTTTGCTATGCTATTGGTTGGTAATAGTGTCTATGTGTAGTATATTTAATTACAGCATAATTGAGGTGAATGGTGTCTAATTAGAGGAGAGCTGTGTGTGTGTTTTTGTTTTTTACTGTGTAATAAAGAAAATATTATTTCTAGTTTTTGTCTAATTTGATATAAAAAACAGTTTTTTTTTTGTTTTGTTTTTTTACATTTTCTTAGTTTACTGTCTAGTTCAAGGTAAGATAACCAACTTTATTGATCCCACACAAGTTCATGTTACAGCAGCTCAAGGATGAAAAGTACAGATTGTAAAGGACTGAGCTGTGAATAGAATTCAAATAACATAAACTGAATAAAGATTTAAAAAAAGGAGAAAAAAAATCTCAAACATGAATTCGAAGACTAGACACACCAACTATATATGATATATACACCTTTCACTTATAGAAATGTATGGATATATGAGGATAGTTGCAGGATGAAGTGTGATGATCAGCATTTCTGTGCCTTTACATAATGTTTTGAAAGGCACTGATACACAATGTTGTGTCTCTGTTCTGATTGGGATGTCAGATCAGGGAACACTCACATTTTGAAAGGCAACATCAACAACAATGTCACATTTTGCAGTTTAGTTTGGAGGACTATCAGTGCTCACAGCCGTGACAGTTGGGTAGATTCATTAAAAATATAACTAGTGTTCCTCTGTGGTGATTTGATCCCCCCCCCCAAAAAAGCCACATGTAGTGCATTTTTCTTGTGTGACATGAGCAGGCACGACTGTGGTTCCCTCCTGCTGTGCCGGTTGTCACACCTGTTGTGAATTTATTGGCTCGGGACAGGTGCAAAACATGCCCAGTGACTGACGTTGACTGGTGTCATGTTGTCTGAGCTTAGCCATAACAAAAGGAAAAAGACCCCACCTGACAAAGTCTGGACAAAGACAAAGACAAATAAGTGGACCGGAGTTTGGATTGAAGATGTTTCACCATCATGAAGTTTCCTGTAACTGTTGTTTTTATGCAGAACTGACTGACATATTGCAGGAATAATAATAACTGTTTGAGAAGCTCCAGTTGCATAACATCAAAAACAAGAAAAGGAAAGAAGAAGAAGAAATCCATGGGAATTCATGAGAAAACTAAAACAAGCAGGTTTGCTGAGAGGTTGTCCTTGCTGAGTGGTGAGGTTTCTGCAGGGCAGTGATGATCAGTCTGCCGAACTGGATTAGTCTGAAATGTCAGGGGAGGAAAACTGTAACAGAGGTGAAATGAAAGAGGGGAGAGTATCAGACATCAGCTGTGAGGAGAGACCAGCCTGCAGTCTGCTGTGTCCTTAAACACTGACACAAACCGCAGACACCTCACATGTGTATACATATACACACTTCCTTTTCTCTCTTTCTCTGAGACGGAAAATCAGAGAAAACATGCTAAGACGTGCAGTTGGTCAGCAGACTTGCAGCCATACATTTGAACGTTGACATGGATACATAACAGCGCATCAGTGATATATGACTCTCCAGGATGAGGACTTCTTTCTGAGGTCAGACTTTGGACTGGTGGTGCAGTAACCAGGTTATTTAAGTGCTCAGTGTGTGTTGTTTCACACAACATGAACCTTGACCTTTTGATGATTAAACTTTTAATGGGTATAATAGACCTTGGGGTGAAGACAAATGTTACACAACACACACACAGATACACAGACACACACACACAAACATGCTCTTTCTCCTCCTCTTTCCCTGATGTCTACAAGAGCTGCCACCACAGGTTTCACCAACAACAGGTCAAGGCTTACTGCCCCTGACGCAACAAAGGTCGCTACCCCACTCAGGTGTGTGCTTGTCCATGCATGTGTGCGTGAGGTTAGGAGGTAAAGTAACATGCTTGTAAGTGTGCTGTTTGATGTTGTAAGTGCGTTTGCAGCAATCCTCAACTTTCTGAACATTTAAAAAGTCCAGTTTGTAAAATTTATGGGGATTTATCAGCAGAATATAGCAGAAACGTAACGTAACGTAACGCAACGCAACATTTTCACATAAGAATTGTGTTTTCATTATATCTACAGAGGGCACAGGTCCTCTTCCATGGAGGCCACCATGTTGAACACCCATGTTTCTACGGTAGCCCTGAATGGACAAACCAAAAAACATGTCTAGACAGGGCCTTTCACGTTTTCCATGAGTTTCGTGGCCACTGCAGGTTCTTCATTACTTGCTTGGAAGGGAAGACACATGGTGGCAACAACTACTGGGCTAAAAAAAAAAAAAAGACTTGTCGTGGCTCAAAAACCAAAAGAGATTGTGTGTGAATATGGACAGAAGTGTCGACGTGATATAAAACTTTCTTTGATCACAAAACTTAATCTTTCTCTATATTCTGTGGTGTGTCAGTGAAGTCTGTTAACTAGCTAAACTGGAAACTGGAGTCTCTGTTAACAATGAGAAACTCCCCAAATGGCCAGCAGTGGCCCTGAAGTGAACCCAGGATGCTTTGCTACAACACCATTACACTGGCAGAGAGACCTGCACTCTTCTGAGTGCATGCTTTCTTGTTTGTTCATGTAATCACACACAGGTATCATAGTAAATGTGATTTAACATGACACAACTTAAATGCATGTGGGCTTTCATCTTGCACTAAAAATAACCAAAAATACATCCCATATCTTTGTTTTTCGTATTTGTATCACATGATTTCGGACTGTGCTGCTGCCAGGAAAGAACAATCAAGTCTTCATCTCTCTCGCTCTCTCTCTCTCTCTCACCTGCAGCCACTCCTCTGTTATTGGGGACAGGCTAAAATAAGGGAACTATTTTCGGGGGGGCTGAGCTAAAAAAAAATAGCCCTGGGCTCCTCTCTTTTTCCTCTCCTCCTCCCTCCTTTCTCCTCTCGTCTCCTTTCCAGTAGCCTTGGGCCTCAGTAAAAACAGAGCAGTGCAAAATAAAACAGTACTCAGTGGAGCAGGATGACACAGAGCAGAGCATTACATACACTGCATTACTGCATTACAACAAACTAAAGTCAAGCCCAGCACATTTTAATACTGATGCATTACAATGCAACAGATGATAAATAAAAAGATGAGAGATGAGAGAATTAACTAAAGAAGAGCAAAGCAACAGTAAATAATGTCATATGGGCCATCAAGATGATGTGCAAAACTCAGCTCCACACAATACCTTTATTGAAATAGTTATAATTACCGCCTTTGGCTAATAAAAGTCTGATAGATGGTTTCCAAGGCATTATTTTTAAAGTATTTCTAACTTCTCTTGTGCTGCTTTACAAGCTGCTTCACTCTGCTTTACAGATGTTCTAATGACCTTTACGCTGATGTTACAGTAATGAACAGGTAGAAACTGGATGAAAAGGATGCATATCGTAGAGCAATGATTTGGAGCTTATTGCTCACTGTCACACGCTTTGTAATCTGACAAAATACACAGAGTAGGACGCAAGAACAGCCGTTTGAACAGCTTTTGACCTATTAATCAGGGAAAATACCTGTGCTTCTCGTGGACTTCTGTGGCTTTCTGTCCTCTGTGCCTCGGCTCATTGGCAATGCATACGTGTTACCATGCTTACTAAATAATTTTCATTTATATACTGTATATGTGGCTTGTACAGATTAATTAGCTATACGACCGCTTCCTGAACACATCTCATGATCAGCAGAATGATTTATTCACAGTATAGTTCACGGATCTGCTGTCATGAAGTCCTGGGGTTGGTTTGTTTGCTTTCAGACTACAAATGAGATGCACTGCTTGGAATGAGAGACCAAGATCGAGACTCCCCTTTTTCAAGGGGTCTCGGTTCAGCTGTTTGCTCCACGCCCGGGTGACTTTCAAAAATATAAACATATAAGCATTCAGTCAGTTAAGAAGTCCAAGCTGAATACTTTCTTGAGGCCGTTTCGATCCGTCTGGACCGTTAAAATGGATTTCTACTGCAGTAACATGTCCTACACAAAGTAGGTAAGTAAATAAACAAGGAAGTCATAATTTTTTTTTTCATTTATTCCTGTAAACTAATAAATGGCACTAACAGAGCTGTTATATAAAAGCAATATCACACTTGAGGTCATGCTGTTATACTGAATATCAGCATGGCTGTGATTATCTTGTGCCAACAACGAAATCACAGCTGTGCTGATATTCGGTACAACAGCACTCTCTCTCATGTGATACTGCTTCATGAATTCATTTCGAGGTGTCACTTCACAAAAGCCACCCTTCACAATCTCCCCTCTGAAGTGACACTAAAGGAACAAAAAAGAATGTAGCAATTCAGAAAGTGAAGCACTCTGTGCCATTGACAGAAACAATAGTCTGTATTCAGCCGCAGAAGCAGCTTCCAACAGCTTCACAAGAAGATGACGTGACAAAGAAAATCACAGAGCAGGTGAACACCGTCACTTCTTCATTACGAACTAGACAAAGAGTTAAAGAAAGTCTGCAGATCTGGAATGATCAGTAAAAGTGTGTCTGAAGGAACATACATTTTGTTGGAGAAATCATTTCTACGCTTTATAGAACAGTTTTATCAGTAAAAGTTAAAATGAAGTTTCCTGTGTGAAGATTTTCTAAATTTCCTCAACACGCATGAATAAGTCAGACTGCTACTGTGAAAACTTTGTAACCTCCAAAATTTCATGAGTAAATGTAAAAGAACCTTTGCATTTAAAAAAAGACCCACAGTGCATGACAAGTAAATGTTGCAGCAGCTATTTTGTTTTAGAGTTTTGCCCTGAAGCCAAAACCACTTGCACAGAAAAATGACACCTGCAAAATCAAATCAGTGTGATGGGCAAAAAGGAAAACAAACGTATAGATCAGGACCAACCGGAAGTTTCTCTTTGTGTCCCAGCAATCAGAAAAAAAAAGAGGCAGTTGGGACACACACACACACACACACACACACACACACCAGAGCAATGATGTGAAATGAACAGAGCGGAGCTGAGCAGAGCAGAAAAGAACAGATGAGACAGAAGGAGAGGAGAGGAGAGGAGAGCAGAAAGGAGAAAAAAGATTGATGCAGTGCAGGTGCAGTGCAGCCCAGTTAACAACAGAGCTGATACAGGACGGCAGGAAGAAATGAAACATTCAGCTATGAGGAAAAGCACTCACATTTACTGGGATTATTTAACGTTGGTGAATAAGGTGAAGTGTGCAATGAAAGAAAGAAAGAAAGAAAGAAAGAAAAAAGAAAGAAAGAAAGAAAGAAAGAAAGAGAATGAAGAGAAAAAAGTGGCATGTGTACTCTCTTCGAGATAAAGGTTCCAAAAGGGATCTTCCCGAAAGGCTGAGAAAAAGGAAGAAGAAGTTCTTCAAGGATTGTTGAAATCCTCTTTCATCGAGGGTCCGTCAACATTGTCACATCACAGGGCCACATCGCTGCAGTAATGCGGTTAATGTCACAGCCCTGCCTTTATACTGTAAATGGTTCAACCAGGAATCAACAAGGGTTCTCCTATGAGGACAAGTCTAATAACTCTTGGGTTCTTGTTAGCACCTTTGTGTAGGAGAACTGAAAACAATGGTCCTACATTGTAAGAAGGTTGAAATGGCAAATTGTAGAAGGAAAGAAATAAAGGATGATGGAAAGGGACAAAAGCAGTATAGTAACAAACAGGGTCAAAGAAAAAAAAGGAATAAGGATGTAAGAGGAAGAAGACACACTGAAAAAAACTAAAAAAGTTGAGAGAATTCTTAATTTTTTTTTAACCAAATGTTTTGTTGAGAAGATTTATTGTTCTTCTGTATTTAAACTCAATCTCAAAGATTGTTAAGTAAACTTATTGAAGTGAAAGTGAATGATGGTTAAGAATTCAATATTTTTAAATGGCAACCATTTAATTTTCTTAATTTTTTTTTTTTAAATAATGACAAATCAGGTTCACAGCTCATTGTGAACATCACATTTTTTTGTGGGTTTCTAAATCTCAAAGATTTGAGCTTATCTGAATAAAAAAGTAAATTTATTATTATTATTATTATTATTGTAATTATTATTGGTCGTAGGAGTAGTTTATTTCAAAACATAAGAGCTTGAGTTTGATTTAAAACCCAAAAATGTAGTGAAGGCAGTTGCTGACAACAGAACTTTTTTTTTTTTTAATTCTTACAGTTTATGATGTAGGAAACATAAACAAAGGGCTGAAAAAATGTGCAATAGCAGGAAGGAACAGATGAATAATGGGACAAAGAATGGAGGAATGAAGAGGAAAGACGGAAGACAAAAGGACAAAGGTAGTTTAGGATCTCTTTTATCTAAATCTGACATTATCGCTTATAATCAACTCATTTGTTTTTAACAGTTTTAATTGTCTGACGTTTGGAACAAACCACTGATGTAACATAAGTCAAATATGTCTCCAGTGATGACAGATGTTTCCCAGAATGAGTTCAGAAATACAACAAAGATTCATTTGCTATTGCAGCATATTTTAAGAGCATCAATCTCCTGCCCTGCATTTTTCATCCTCCTTTCCATTCATCACACTTTCTGTCTTCTCTTTATCTAACCTTTACATCTTCTCCCTCTTTATATTTCCTCCTTTCCGTCCTATTTCCTCCTGTTACTGTATTTTCTCTTTTCATCTCATCACCCTCTCTTTCTCCCCTCCTCCCTCCTTTCTGCCTCTACCTTTTCCCTTCATATTGCTTTCATCACCCTGTCCTTTTCTAACCTCTCCTCTCCTTCCTCCTTTTCTGCACCCATTCTCTCCCACACTTCCGCCTCCTCTCCTACATTTTCCTCCGCTCTTATCTCACCAAACATTCACTCTTCCCCCCTCTCCGCCCTCCTCTCCCTCCTAACACTGTATATTTTCTCTCCCTGCTTCATCTCTCCACTTCCACCTTTTCCACTCCCCTTCTTTTTATTTTCCTTCCCTCGCTCTCGTTCTGTTTTTCCTCTCCCCTTAAGATCCCGAGCTTTGTTCATTACCTGCACTACAAACAAGGTTGACATTTACACAAGTGCTAATCACAGTGGACATGTCTCTGTGATGTTTCCGGTCACTCAGAACACACACACACACACACACACTGAGGTCAATGACTGAGAGAGAGAGAGTTCCTTTTAAAGCCTGCAGCTGTCTCTGTACAGTAACTGCATTTAGATCTGTACAATCAGCCTGGTCTCACCAAATGGCAGATGATTAACACAACAATTTCTTAAGTCAGAATACTGACTTGATATTGTACAAAGACAGCGCACACATAAATATCTGTCAGGTGACTCTTTATAAAGAGGTACAAAGTCTGTGTATGGAGAAGGTCAGGATGGATGGATGGGTCAAACACAGGACTTTTCATTCAGTTTAACCCACTTTACACCTTGTATTACAGTCAAGATGAAATCAAAAATGCCCCTGTGCATCTGTTTAAAAAAAAAGTGCAATCCAATCCACTGCTTTGTATTTATACATCAAAATAATTGAAAATCTGTTCATTTTTTATGTAAAGCAAAATAGGATGCATGCTTTTGTAAGCTAGAACTAAACCATCAATCTTCAACTTTTAAGCTAGCAAGCGACAGTAGCAATAGTGTGGAAGTTCAGGGTGTCTTCCTGATTTCACATTTTAAACTTTGTTCCGTTTCCCCAAAATACCATGGTTAAGGGCCTGCTGGCTAGAACGTATCCCTTTTTGAGGGCAGTGGTTATTTTTGACAGCAGATTGTGGACCACTTTAGCAGCTAGCTAACATTAGCAACATGAAGCATATGATGGGCTGGGGGCCAGGCCTTGCTGATTAACGTTACTGGGCCAAAAGTAAAACATTATTACTTGTACATAATCACAAATTAATGACTCTATTCAATGATTTGTGTGAAACTGGATCATATATTATAAAGACATGCTTTCTGGTTTTGATATCCTGTCTGCTCAGCTTCATCTCTGGTTTCTCTGGAGGCGGTTTGGCCAATCAGATCATTATCTGTCCTCAGGGTGTCTTTTTAACCTAGACTTCAAGGAGGTCAAGCGTCCCATTGCAAGCCAACATGCAAGTCTGTCATTATATGTGTGGTATTTAAAGCTGTATATCAAAATACTTCAAAATCAATAAAATACAACACATGGTGTACAAATGCACAAAGAAAAGTGACTTGACAGAGTTGTGTCGGTTTACAATACATGCTTCTGCCATGGAGCCTCACATAAGGAATAGAAAGATAAGCCATCTGAACAGGACTTTCTATAACAATCTGTTTGATGAAAAGAAGCATTTATGTTGGATTGGAATATAATCCAACCAAGACGATCCCAAAATCCTGTGGATTTGTAAGACACCCAAGTAAAAATGTCACTGGTAATGAGAAGAGTTAGTCACAGTTTGTTCTTGGAGTTGATGGAACCGTCATCTGCACCGACAGACTTGGGAGATGAGTACAATATATCATTACTATTATTAGTAATTCTTATCAAGCCTATTTGTGTCCATCTCTATGCATTTATTTTCAGTGCTGCATGTATGTGGCTGCTAAAATGTTCCATCTTAGCACGAAAGATAAGCCTGTGTTCCTGCTCAACAATAAACAATGCTCCAGTTCTAGCAACACTGAGTTAAAAAGTGAGTCAAGTGTAATTTAGAGGCTGTACACTGTGACTGCTTCATTAGGATGCTGAACTTACAGATCTATACAATGATCAATTAGGAAATGTACAGGTAAATTGATCTATAAGAGCACGAGCTCTCAGTGGTACAGAGACAATCTTTATGACAGCCTCCATTTCCTGCTGTACTGGTGTGTGTAATGCAATTGTGTCCGTGTTGTTAATCCCCATGTACTTATTCATTACATCTTGAGACCTGCTGCACTGAGCTAAATGGCAGATTGTGGATTACTGTCTCAATCTGGCATTGTCCGTAAAAATGGTATTAAATCCTGTTTCCTCCTGAAGTATCACAAGATGCAAAAGTCTAACGTGTTAAAGTTATCATTCATGTCCTCCATTACCCGTCACTGATGATTAAGAGAATTTGGGGCGTCAGCATGACTGAAACTCCTGTATCATTCTTGTTTAGTGAATAATCTCTGCGATCTTTTGTCTTTCCAGATATTGATCATGCCAGGCACTCATGCTTTAGCAACTGCTCCGTTGTCAGATTAAAAAGGAGCCACGTCTCTCAGTGTGATGTGCATTAATTGATTACAGACCTCCTAAGTACTCTGACTTGGCATATATCCTTGAAGAGAAATTTCCTATATGTGCATGAAATAATATATAGTAGTGTCTAAGTGCAGTGAGGCTAAACCTTCCAGAGTCTAGAAAATAACTATATCCATCCATCTTCTGCCAGCTAATTAATCATCACATCAATGATCATTTCTACTTAGCAATTTGGCAGGAGAGATTGTAAGAACAGCTCTGGAATCACGTGTCAAAGAACTTTATAAAGTGTGCACTTTATCATAAAATGGAAATCTGTGCTTTGCCATTATGCCTGCATAAGATGGAGGTAGACTTAAGTAGCTTGACATTTAAAAAGCAGAGTTAGGGGGTGTTATAGGGACACGCTGTATATTCCACTCAAAATCACAATTTGCCGTGTTAGACTGCTGTGCTGTGGGTAATGCTGGTCATACTCACTACATGTCCAGGTGTGTTTGTTTAATGTTGTCCACACCTGATCAGCAAGCCTGCAGGTCAAACATTCTTACATACACACATACTCAGAAGCAGGGCTGTAGTGGTTAAAAAACAAAAAAACAGAAGAAGGTAAGTAAACTATAAATGTCTCGAGGCACTTAAAAAAAAAAGTGGATAAACTTAAAGCGATATTCCACCCCTAGATACCTGGGAGGCTACAGTTGACATTTCAGCTAAAAACATGGTGTAAATGGCGTCTTTTGTGGTTAAATTTTAATGTCATGGCTCACTGACACTTGGATTACACCACACAAGCAGGATGGAGACATTTTGTGTTTGTTTTGTGTGTAGGAATGGAATATCGCTTTAAGTCACTTATATACAAAAACTAGGTATGTATCTCTCTGTGTTCACCTGTGTTTTTAAGGAAAGTAAGGAAAAAAACTGTTGCATAAAAGCACCATATAGATTTTTAATTAGAAAGTTGTAAGAAAGTCACTTTAATCTACAAGTTTTTTCCCCTATTTACTTAAGTATTTCCTAAAGGGTCCCTTAACAGTCCCGTAAAAGTGAAATAATTTGTGAAACATAGAATGTACAGTTACTATACTATGTGTGTATATTTTTTGTGGCTGGGTCTGGGACTTGAATTTGACTCAAACATTTAAAAATTTAGCACTGATAAGTGACTAAACCATCATGAAAAGGGGGATTTAAAAAAGGTGTAATAAAAGCATTTAGGTGCATTTAACCTCCACTACAGGGCTGCTTGGAAGTAAAGAAAAACAACCTAAAACTGACCATATGACCAGTGAGCTAAGCTAAGCTACAGGTTATTCTACATTAAATGAAGCTTCACTACAGTGAAGCTACCCACCAGAGAAATGTAGCAAGCTAAGCTACAATAAAATGACAAAAGTAGCTTAACTACATCAAAGCTATTTTTTGTGTCTGTCTGTGTTTAGTAGTATATTTATTATCCCCCTTGGTACTAGGAGCCATCTACATAAATAGTAAATTGTTTATTTAAATTGACCACAACTATTTGGTTTTGCAGAGAATTTTGTAAAAAAAATAAAATAAAATAAAAAATAAAAAAACCTGCACAAATATTTCTGAGTAACATAACCCAAAGTTATACTTTTCAGCTTCACCTGTCTTCTCATTTTTCCTACCTCATCCAGCCTTTCACACACACACACAGAGTTTTATTATTTTGCTGCCAAAGGACATGTTGCTACCAAGTGCCATGTTAGCTGTTGGTGTTTGCTGACTGAGTTGTGAGATTAGCTTAGCTGGCGACTGTTGTGTTAACTTCGGGAAATACCTGAATGTGTGTCCTTAAATTTGTGTTGGACGTCTTGGATGTTGACAGGAGCTTCCTTTAGGGGTTGCACAGTAAACACCGGAACGTGTAACTGTTCTGTGAGGTAAGGTATGGCCATGGAGATTCACGAGATGTACACGTCTCTGCCCCCCTACTCTGCCATTGTATCTTGCTGAGTGCTGTCCACCCCGCCCCGCTGCATCAGACAACTCGCGGGCGGGCATCAGCAGGAGGAGAGGTACGTGACGTCACATGGAAGAGATGCATTCAAGGTTTAGAAATGCCTGGGGAAATGTAGCTTCTGTGGACGCTACCGCGTTATTTGATCACTAAAGTAGCTTCACTACTGAAAAGCTATTTGATGTAGAAAACAGCGATGTTACGACCACGTTACTGAGAAATGTAGCTAAACTAGTAGCCTAATGGCGCTACTTGTAACGCTGCTACTGCCCAACACTGCATATGACATGCTGAAAAAACATTATTGACTGTTACAGGAAACAATATAATGCAGTCCAAACTGTGTCTACAGTCTACAGAATATAATATACTGCTGTTGTAGCTTCATGTCTAATAACCTGGGGCCTGTTCGGAAGTGGCTTCAAGCGGGTCTACTAACTTTTGTAAAAAGAAATTCATAAGAAATAAAACACAACTTTGCGCAATTCAGTACATTCATGGGTTTTGCTGCTATGTCCTTACTTTACCTTGTACGACTGGTAGCTCATTGTGAAAAATGTTAGCTAATGTTGGTTCACTGGATTACTGTGACTGAAAGTGCTGAGTGACTTCAACAATTTTATCACAAAACTAAAAGGTGGCATAAATACCTTGTATTATGGTCCCATTCCACTTGAGGTATGTTATGTTGCCTACCGATTATGTCTTTAATGCAACTGACTCCAAAAATCCTGGTGCTTTCTTCTTATTCATTTTTCTCCCAACATCTCTGTAAACTAAATATATAAAGATATACAGTTGTTAGGCTGTCAGACGCAGCATTGCAGCGCGCTGTCTCTGTGTGGACATTATGCAATACGAGCCACAGCAGGTCAGCGAGACGCGCAACGTCGCCTGAAGCTACAAGACGCCTCCTTTTCATCCTGTTTCTGTCAGTCATTATTCATAACAAGTTGCGATTTGCTAAATAATGCTCAGAACTAGTTGTTCATGAGCTCTTAAATATACATGTCTGAAGCAGGAGTTACCTGTCAGTCTGTAAAACTGCGCGTTTCTTCCTCTTGGTTTGTAAAAAGCCTTTTTTTTCCCCCTTGTGGTCCAGACGAAATGAACCAAACTATAGGTGTGAAAATGCCCTCAATTCCTGAGGCATATACTGTATGTAGTTGTCTACAAACAGACATTCAACCCTAGCTTTTAAATTAAGTCAGTTTTTCACTCCCATCCATAAGGGGCTAGTTTTGAGAACCAGAGAGAGAGAGAGAGAGAGGTTATTAACACAGTTACACAGCTCCACAAGCAGAAGAACTATGTTGATTCTTGGTCAGTATAGCACATGCTGAGGAATCTATTACTTCATTTGACTACATCGACATTGACTGGACATCCATATGAAAAGTTCCAAATGTTCCCTTTTAAAAAGAATAAAATTAGAGCGGGATGAGGTGGCCAGGGAAGAGCTGGGGCTAAAGCATGAGCTGGGGAATTTGCCGAGGAAGGCAGTACAATTGGCAGGGGGAGCAGGGCAGAGTGAGTCTAGAGATCCAGGAAGAGGGAGCTCCAGGTGGTTCAGGAGTGGGACAGAGGCAGGAGTCACATCAGGCACTGCTGCAGGCAGGGGAAGATAGGTAGGCCTATTAGGAAGAAAATGGTGCAAAGAGACTGGAACAATCTAAGTGAGTCCCTGAGTCTGCAATCTGGTGGTGTGGTGGAGCTGAAGCCCAGTATTTAAAGCAGAGTTAATTGGAGATGATTTGCAGCTGCTGTCCAGCACCCCACACCTGATCCCACTCCTGTAACCAAGCACGCACACACACACACACACACACACACACACACACACACACACACTCACAGACAGACAGATAGACAGCAAGACTCCTGGGAAGCAGAGGTAGAGTGTGAGACTTCACCTGTCTGGAAGGAAAAGCTCCCCATTGTTAAATCCAGCCGCCTCTTTAACTTCGTTCAATCCATTACCGCTCACAATGGAAATAATTTTATAAACAGCACAAGATGGCGTGGGAGGCAGGGCATTCACTTGGTATTTAAGAGTCTCAGAGCAGAGGAAATAATTTAAGATTAGTTTTGCTTGAGGAGTTGGCAATCTAACGGTATTTTTGAACTAGTTTAGCTCATTACATTCAAAATATCACATCTTCCACTTTTGTCTCAGGAGGAGTGGGCAAATTAAAATGTATCCAGGGACGGTTTACTGAGCGCACCAATCACACTCACCCCACCCAGGTCTACTCATTTACACAAAGTTTTCTTGCCAGGTTTTCATAGCCAGCTGGGGACTTAAATGAGCCATTGTCCATGAAAGATTTTGTACTCTTCATATAATAAAAGTTTCTCTGTGTATATAAATGGGCCACTTTAGAAAACAATATGCTGAATGACTGTAACTGTCTGATCTCAAAAGTGAGAGTGAGAACTCAAAGCTAAATGGTAAGAGGAGTAAAATGGTATTTGCCTGAGCAACGAATGGTCAAATATACAAAAACGTTTTAAAAAAGAAGAAGAATTGTTTCCTTTTTAAAACAATTTATGACCACTTTCATCATCTCCAAAGGTAGCGACTGTGGTGGGTGATGAAAAAGTGTTTGTCTGAAAATTGCTGCACAGTGGAGAAGGTATTTCAAAACATTTCCTCTTTAGCAAAAGGACTGCCGGTCTACAAAGTAGTTTACGCCGTCTCATAGCAACAGTAAGAGTCATGACCGGCGCTTTCCCAAGCTGCTGATGAGCACCGTTACATAATAAAAGGGTGCTCCGTGAATGGATCCTTACCTCTCAAGTGTGTACTTACGTGTTTCTCCAAATGGATGCATTCACAGGCGACTGGCCGAGAGCCCCCTCATCATATGCTGCACATATAATGGTATATATCAGAGAAGAGACAAGGGCCCACCTGTAAGGAAGAATAATGACATATGATTTAACACCTTGTGTAACAGCTGCAGTGCTTCCTGTGTGGCAGTTTCAAGCAGTCTCTTCTTTATTGAGATGCATTAGAAGGAGAAGTCCATTATTTCATGTTCCCTGTACTAAAGGGGAAATAACTTGATTTTCCACAGACAGTAGACTGAATTAGATATTTTCAGTATGTTCTCATGCTTAAGGTCGTTCGGTTAAGGTTTGTAAAAGATAACCAACATGGTGGGGTTTAAAGAAACAACACAGACAAACTTTGCATCCTCATGGCTTGATAAGAATGTCAATATTGTATGACTCTGCAAAGCAAATTACATTATTACAATATCTTCTCATGACAGTGGCTACGGTTAAGGTGAGGGAAAAGTTGTGGTGATAGTTAATAAAGGCAAATACCCTCCTGCATCTCCTGCATCTCCTCCAAATCAAACATTCTCCACATCCAACACCACCACATTTACTTTCCACCTCGCTGAATTACTATTTCCTGCATTGGCTGTGAACATTGACGTTGGGAGGTGAAATATCATTCATTCATATCATTCTACTTCATTTTTCAGGTATCTGAGAAACTACTTGAGTATTTATTTTCGGACAGCTTGTTACTTTTATCCCTATATTTTAGCACAGATATCTGTACTGACTTGACCATGCAGAAAAGGTGAGGTTGCACAAACAGCTGGTAGAAATGTCCTTTTTACTTTAATACTTTGAGGACATTTCAGAGCTTTTTTTCTCTTTTACTTGAGTAAAGAAGCATGTGTTTCTACAGTAGCCCAGAAAGGACAAACCAAATGCTGGTTCTAAATACGGCCTTTTGCAAATTTTGTGACCACTGTAGGTTCCCCTACACAGTTGGAGGAGGAGGGCGAGACTACGCTCACTGCTAGATGCCACTAAATCCTACACACTGGTCCTTTAAAGTACATTATCTCATGAAAGCATGTGAATAATCTGCTTCCTCTCATCCTCAGCGTTGTTGAGCCTTTCTGTTATCAAAGGCAGCCATTTAAAATGTATGCAAAAACATTTGTTGATAAGAAAATACATTAATTAATAAACCTTGTATCTTGATCTTGTGAGAAACACTATGGAGTATAATATGAAGATAAGGGAAGCAGCATATAGAAAAGCATATCATTTGCATTTAATTAAAACAATAAAGAGCCATGACCATCCTGCGTGGCTTTATCTTTGAAACACCAGAGAGCCCACTTTATTCTCTATTTCTTGGCTCCATTCATTTCGCCGGCCTTTTACAATATATCTGCATCCACACATTATGTCCACCCAAACATGAAGCAATGAGCCATAAAACACTGTCATTTGCAGCGATAAAAGCACTCAGAGGTGTTGTTGGGCACAGTGTGAAAGGCTGTTATGCACCCTCATTCAAGTGTTTACTGGGATTCTACATGGTCTTAAATGTGATTCTGCCAATCAGAACTAAGGACCAGAAGAAGCTGTTTTATAATCCCCACCAGCATAGCCTCAAGTTGTGAGGCTATGCTGTCCTCAACACCTCTCTGGCACTGTGCTGACACTTTTCTTTTGGCCCTGAGACTTAAAAAAAAAACAGAAAACTCACAGACGGCTATTTGTCTGCCGTGCTGTCCCCGTTTCAACTGGTCCTTAACCTTTTTAGGGCTGCGGCGCATTTGAACACAACCGCAGAATTGCAAAGCGCACTAAATTATAGAATAAATTGCTCGAAAATGTCACACAAGCGCCTGATCACACAACACAGCCTGCATATGCACTGAGCAGCTGGATTCGTCAGTCTACATTATTTTTATATGGGTTTTTTTTCCAGTAAGTACTTTGTGCTGAACCTCTGAGAAATGTTTGATTTCTGAATTTTCCTTTTAAGGAGTGCCTACTATGAACTGAGCTTTTTTTGAAGAACCGACTCAACTTACCCAATTTTTATTTAAACACTCACTTAAAGTGCCATTTACAACGTGATCGTGGACATGTTTGAAAAGAAGCTACTAAAACTCTCTGCTCCCATTGTAAGTCTGACTTGGATGCATGACAAAGACTTCTTTCAACACACACAACTTACTGCTTCTAGAGACTCGTATGGGAGTGCAGTCACAGCTGTCAGAGTAACACTGAGCACAACACTTAAAGCTGCACAAGGCAAGATTTTCTCATAAAAGTCAGCTCATCTCTTGGCCACACTGACAGGAAAAAGAGGCTCTTTAAACTCAAATTTTTAATATAAACCTGCATTTTTTTATGCATGTTTTTGTCAGCGTGCAGTTTTTCTCCTCCCTGATGTTTGCTGGTGCATTGCTGCATTTGCCACCAGCTGTCAATCAGTGGGAGAGCATGGCTTGTGTGTACTACAGTATGCATTTGCAATGAGTTATAAGTAGTTCATTTTCGCTGTCCAGGGTCCTGGAAATGAAAGTCAGCTCATTTTGTGCGTGTCAAACTGGCTAATGGAGCATTTTCAATGCTTAGATGGGCATGAATGTCTCCTGGTTCAAACATCAGTACAAAAGATGAAGAACTGCTTCAGAAAATATCTGGTTCTTTGATAATAAAAAAAAAGTCAAAAGGTATAAGCCTGTGTTCGTGAAAACATGAGCAGAGAAATTAGCTCTGACCTCAGAGGTGACTTTTGCAATAAATCCTCCAATCTTAGAGCTTCTGTTACATGCTTCACTTATGAAAAGTGGGAAGAAATTATGCATTTTAGAAAGCTGGTAACACGATTTGTATCTCTAACCAGTAGGCAACTTGATGGGGTGCCATCCCCTTTGTTGGAAAAATGACCAGAACGCATCCCCCTTGTTAACCTGCCATCCCCCCTCTACATTCCTGAGTAACAAAAAGAGTGCAAGTGGTATTTAGTTGAATATCTTGCATTGATTGTTCATCTGACTGAGGTTTGTGTAAGTTAAAATCTATGGCCCTGACCATGGTTCTGAAATATCAGTAGCCTAATGTACTGATAAATCATTTTTTCTCTAAGTTCCACCCTTCTGTCAGTATCACTTTTGATCTATAATATTCTCTAAACTAACTTTTCAGAACAAAGAGACATACACGAGTCAGTTTATTAGTCGTGCATGAACAAAACAAACTGTGTCCATCCCCCTGTTAAAAATGAACAAAGTGCCTTCTGTCTCTAACTGACTTCATCCAGCAATGACGGGTGAAACTGCAAAAAACACTTCTGATATGCGCTGCTTTTCGATGTTTGCTTTGGAACAAGGCAAAGAAGACAGAAGCCGAAGAAAGGCTTTCAGAATGTGTTTTTTGTTTCACTTTTACAAAAGAAACTGGTTGGTTTGGTGAATGTATGCCAGGTTAATGGCCCCAGTTCAGTGCACAGGTGCTTCCCTGAGCTAACCTTGGTATGGGAACGGGATTATATGGGCCTGCACTCTAACCAGAAGCTGAAGATATAATTTCCATTTTAATAGGGAGGCTTTGGCTCAGCAGGTAGAGAAGGTCACCCATTCATCCCGGGGAGGTTCAATGTCTGGCTCCTCCTCTCCCCTTGTTGAAGTGTCCTTGAGCAAGATAACTCCAAATTGCTCCTGATGGTTAAACCGGCATATTACTGTTACATTACATTACATTACATATTACAGCTTGTTCCCATGGGTGTGTGAGTGTGTGTGTGAATCAGAGGCAAACTTTAAAGCATTTCTCCTAGAAATTACACTTTTATATTACTAAACTGTCTTCATTTTTACATTGTGGTGACAGCGTAATTCCTGCCTGGATTGTGTTTACAGACGTTTATCTGAAACAATACATTTATATAACACGCTGGATTTGAAAGGAGGTGGTTGGGGTGGAGGTGGGGACACAAATTGCAGCACTTTAACACCACAGTCCAGGGTTTCCCTCCAGACTCCTGCAACAAAGGCACTTTAATGGAGGTAAGGAAATAATGTAACAGGCAACAAAAGCACTTTGGTTAAAGTCAGAGAAAGATCATAATTTCAGTTAAATATTAATACATACTGAATATCTAATGTCTGAAGTTACTGCTGACTTTTGAATAACTCTGTAGTAACTTTGACTGGATAGTGAATTGCAAGATTGTCTCTTTGGGCAGAAAAAAATGAAACAGTGTCAGTAAACATGTAAATGATACGTTCAGTATCAGCATTTTTGCAACTTGCCAGGTACATTAATTAACGAAATTTCCTCATTATGTTAACGGAAAATGTAATTCAGTCTGCTTTATATTTCCCTCAAAATGTATTTGCTGTTGAAAATGAGTTGGATATAAATATATAATTCTAGGAGACAACGATGGGATAAAGATGTTGTGTAAATGCAGTCCAATTGATATAACTGGGTCTGCGTATCAGCTTCAGTGGTGTTTGTCATGTGTACACAGCAGCCTGCTGAGCTACCAGGGCTCCACCAAACTGTTCACCGCTGCGGGCTGCAGTGCAGCGCTGTGCATGTGTGCATGTGCCCTCCACGGCTTCATAAGAATTTGCTGAACGTGAATTGTGACTGACAAGACGTCTCCCCGCAGGAAACAATTAAACAGGCCGTACGACTGTGGGGTTAACGAGCATGCTAATTGGAAAAGCCCATCGGATGAGCTGAGTCGACTCAGCTCGCCGTTTGCTTCGCTCTGTGTCTCCTAGGTTTCTTGTTCATCTGTTACACTCTCATTCATTTTTTTCCCCCTCCATGGTGCGCCCCTCCCTCTCTGTTTTGCAGTATTTCAGTGGAGCTGCCCCACTTTTTAAAGCCTGAGAAGTGAAGAAAAAAGAGAAAGCGCAGCATAAAAAAAGTTTATACCTTCCTTGTACCTATCAGGAGAGAGAGAGCAAGCAACACGCAATGAATTAAAGGGCATCTATTCATGTTTTTTAATCCCCACCTTTGATTCTACAACTTTCTGTTATAAGAATTTCAAACAACTTTCACACTTTTTTTCTTCTTCTCTACTGAATATCAGCAGGCTGCAGGTGTGCTTGCAAGATAAAGACCAAGCAGTAAAGAAAAAAGTGTTGGAGTGTGTGTGTGGGGGGGAGTTGTGTACATAAAGAAGTAGGTATGGATGGTTCAGATAGCAGGAGAGAACAAACTGGCTTGGGCTTGCAGGATTTATTTTCACTCCTGACTTCTATATTTTATTTTTTTTATGTCATTATTTGATCAAATCTAACACATTTTGCAATCAGGCTCATTTATGTCGGCTTAAAATTTCATATTTTTTCCCACCATTTCTTCTTTCGTCCTTCACTTTCTCTGTCTTTGTCCCTCACACATACACACTAATGGTTCCCAGCGTGTGGCTGCTGTGATGTTGCTGAGGATGCAGAAAGCAGCCGACTGCTGCATCAATCCCATGTTGTTACATCCACAGGCAACAGAAAACACTACAGCGCCAGCGAGCTGGCAAGATGAAGAGAGAGAGTTCTGCCTGTCGAGCAAACTTGTTTTTGCAAGTGAATGAGGGACAGTAAGAGATCGAGAGAAAAAAAGACAGGGAGGGCAGAGGAAGAACAACAAAGAGAGAGATAATGAGAAAGGTGAGCACAGGCAGAAGATGAAAAAGAATGGGAGGGAGTAAAGAAGGGGAAAGACTGACAAAAATGGAGAGAGAATGAGGATGAAGAGGAGGGAAGTTGACACGTTGGATCTGTTTGGAAGAATACCTTGAGACAATTAAAGATGGTGTGTGTGTGTTTACAAGGAGTTCTTTATGTAGGTCTTTGTGTGGGTGGGAAGGGTGTCATTGCAATATCTTGGAGAAAGGAACACATGTGACTCAGTGATTGTGCCTGCGTCTCATGGCGGGTGGTCATTTGTGACTTGAGGTTAATGACCTGTGTCGTTTGTTTTTTAATACACACATCCATTAAAAGTGGCAATCTTAAAGGAGCAAAAGCAAACAAATGAGGACTTTACAGGGTAGATCTACTGCTGTATGGTTGTGATTATTGGCAGTTGCAATATTTGGAGAAGATACTGGTACTTGCAGATGAAACCGCAAACACGACAATCAGTATCTGTGTTGCTTTTCTTTTATGTAAACCCACTGAATTGTGTGTGTGCAACATGGTTTATCGGGACAAAAATTTCAAAAGAAAAATATGTGTCAAACACAAAGTGTATAATAGTCGACAGAGCGAAGTACTTTAAAAGTGTATTCTTTCTGATGGCCAACAGGTGGCGTATCCGCTAGTTGCGAAAAGAATTGTATAAACTCATATTTCTACTTCTCAACACACATAGCTCACGAAACTCTAATCAAACTGTCAAACTAGAAAGTGTTGATCAAATATGGATCAATATTCTGTTACTGCATTACATATTTCTCAGCTAAAATGTTAAGAAACATATTTTAGCGCATTGTTGAGTTGTAATACGAGAACCTTTGTGGCAGGCCACCATTAAGGCAAAACCAAGGTCCGGCCAAGTCGCAGTACCACCAGCTCCATGTTCTTGTCCACACTGCGCATGCTCTGGCTGCAAAAAAAAACAAACAAGATGGCGACCTCCATACTGCCATACTCAAGGCTTCAAAACGAGTCCACACACCAATGGTTGATCCACACCTGGTGAAACAGCTTTGCGATTTAATTCATTCCTTCTCTTAATGGAGTAAAGGTTAGCAAGATAGCTAACTAATTTGCTAGCATGCCTAGATACAGTGGTCTAGGTTGCTATAGCTACTGTTAATCAGCAGGCTTGCCAATTAAATGTAAAGCCATAACCTATAACGATACAATATAGATATGGTATATGTTTTTTCAGTTAACAGTGTTACCATTTAATGTTTAATAAAGTCCTATTCTTGTACTTCCTGCCTTTTTATTATATGCCAAACAAAGAAATTGAGACCAAATCACTGCTACAAATACAAAAAACAACAACAACAAAAAACTAAACAGAAAATCAGTCAGATGCTTTCTGCAGACATATTTTGAAGTCTTGCTTGCAGTGCAATTTGTGGCTCAGTCGATGGCACCAGAAAATCAATGTCTGGGCAGTGGTGACCCCTGGGTAAAGCTGAGGTATGAGCAGTCATCAGCTACTACATGTGAGCGTGATGGGGTGAGACATCTGTCAATCAAGCAATGATGCCCATAGGTCAACACAGTGGTTCTCAACCTTTCAAAGTCTCGAACCCCCCAAGAAAAATCAGGTTGGTGTTCATGACACCAGCCTCCGTCTACCCAAGACTGTTCAGGAATTACTGTATAACACATGAAAGCTACTGTTACACTCCCCCTTATGGATCCTGTCCACCACTTTGAGAACCACTGGGTTGAATTAAGTACCCCAGAAAGGTACTGGCATTGCATTTCTAAAATTATGTTGAAGGTTTTTCCACTGAATTCAGTGCAGACTGAGATTTCTTAAAGAAAAATGGCATTTTAGATTGTATGTATGTAGTCACAGTTGTCTAGTCAAACTAGATTTATTGAATGTCTTCTCGCTCCCTTGTTTTCTTCCTCTGCTCACTTCCTGCTTGCCATTCTCATTAGGAGTAGGGATTGATATTACCAGTAAAAGTGGGAGGATTAACAGTGTAACAAACTGCATTATAACTAGGCATCGCTGCTTCTGAGAAATGTTTAAATGACAAACATTTTCACCTGCGACGTGATTTTTGTGTGGGACCTGAATCTCACAGTGCCGTGACTTGTAAGAGCTGGATTTTTAAGACAGTTATAGCTGTGAGTTATGAGTTTCAGGAGCAGAGTATTACAGATAGATACATTGCAGTGCCTGTCTGTTCTCGTTATAAAAGACCATACAGCTTTTTGATATGAATCACGGCCGTGTGTATGAAGTGGATTTTGTCTGCTGTAATAAAATGGCCAGCACTGGCTTAAATTGTATCCCAAGGCTTTCAAGAAGACAGCTCTTGTACTGTTTTAACCCTCAGCTGTCTAAACCAGCCGTCTATGTTGATCCAAACGTTCTGTAATGAATGAAAACATGCAAGACTGTAAATGTGTAGGTTCAGTTGTGTTTTAGATCTATATATGACAATCTGCAAATTAGACTATAGAGGGGTTCAAGTCACCTTTTTCCAATATCCAAAAAAAAAGACATAGTAACAATTTATTTGAAGGGGGTTTACATAAGACTGTCATTACACAGTCATAATCACATGGTGACACCTGTCATGAACATGAAGGAGTGTTCATTAAGTGTCAAATGGTCAATTATGTCATTTTGACATTGTTTGAGATGTCTTTGTTATGACAACTTGGACATTAATCTGTTAAATAATGTCTTTTTTTAAATTACAACTTGACATTGACCAAGCCAGTAATGTATTTAATTTCACTATTTGACATTAACAAGACAAAGATGTCTTTATTATGACAACTTGACATTAACCGAGCCAAATTCTCCTTGTTATGACAACTTGACATTAATCAACCCAATAATGTTTTTGTTATGACAGCTTGACATTAACCAAGACAACGATGTCTTTGTTATGACAACTTGACATTAACCAAGACAACATAACCTGTCGGTGTCTTTGTCATGACATGGTTAGATGGGGAGACTATGCAAGACATTGTTAATGTCAAGTTGTCATAAGAAATACATATCAAACGATGCCAACTTTACATTCAATGACATAATGGACCTAATAACAACAGTCATAAACACTTATCAACATTCAAAGACTTCTTCATGGTTATGACAGTGTGTGGCAGTTTTATGCACACTCCTTCACATAAAGTGTTGCAAAACAATAATAATAATAGCAGCCTATAGGATGGACATATTTGATTTATTAGTTTAGTTACGTTTTTTGAGCATTTCTGTTATTTATCTACCGACTGTAATTTATATTTACCCTCCACTTCCTCCTCTCTATCTTATAAGAAAGCCAAGCCTGTCATCATACTGGCTCAGGCGTTACCATAACTTAAGGCACAAGAGCGCTGCTTATGCTACATTAAACTCCTATGAATATGATTTTCTACTGTAAAACAACGCACACCCAACCTGCATTCACACACACACACACACACACACACACACACACACACACACACACACACACACACACACACACAGCAAAAACACTGATATAGACTTATACATGACATACAGCCTCACATAAACAGGCAGGAAAATGCATGTGAGAAAATTAGATTGTTCATCTGCCTGGAACATAAAACCCCTCTTTATATAGATTCTAAATGGCCATGAAAACAAGCATTGTTCCATTGTTCCAAAAAAGCATCATTACCTTGGACATCAGTGTTTTAAGTGTGATTGTGTGTGTGTCTTTTACCTCTGCATAATTGTCTGCATGTACTAATGTTTATACATATGCCAGAATTGCATTGTGTTTGTGTGTGCACAGTTGGCAGGCAGGTCCACGTTTGAGGCATGCCTCCCACCTTCCTTCACCTACACTGTTTCTACATAATAGCCACTATGTTGTGTCCACACAAACAACAAAACAGGATTATGGCCTTTTTTAAAAAGCCACTTCCAACGCTTTTACCTGCCTTGGGAGAGAAAAACAAAGGCTTATGTGCTGCCGGTTTCACCAACTGAGAAGTGGCAGTCCTTTTAACATGTAAAATACTGGATGCCTTTCTTTGCAGCAGAAGAGATTTGTGGGATCAACACTTCAGTGCGCTAACAAGCTGCAAATTGATGCATGGCGGTTGTTATTTTATTGTTGTAACAGGACACACGCTGTGTTGGTGCTGCAATATTTTTGTGCATCTGAAGGTCATTAAATTCATTTTCTTTTAACTTCTTCAACTCCACAGGGATGTCCATGTCCATGGCCGACATTAGACAAAAAAGATAACTGGAGTGAAAATACTGAAAAAATATGAAACTAGGAGACCTAATGAATTTGTTGGTAACAATGTCATGCCAGCTTGTTGGGAAGGGGGCTAAATGACACTAAATTTTGGCGAGGATAAAACTGTCATGGCCATTTTCGAAGCAGTCCCTTGACTTCTCACCTCAAAATATCTGAATGAAAATGGGTTCTGGTTCTATGATATGAAATTAGAGATGAAGAGTTTCTCCTTTACAGACATGCCCACTTAATGCTAATTTCATGCAGTTAGGCCAAAAATCATGCAGTTTTTTTTAATGCAGTATAAATGTGGTACAGTACTTTTTCTATTTGAGCATTTCTGCATACTGTCCCTGAACAGTATTAGAATTGCATCAGTTGGGTATGACCGGAAAGCAGAGACTCCCTTGGATTCAATGAGACCAATTTTATTCATGTGTGATTTCATTTCATTCCATGAGACCATTACTGAAACTTGACCGGACTGTATAAAATGATCTGTTGTGATCTCTGGGACAATCAGCGCCTCATGAAAGTAGAGACCTGTGGCATTCAGAAGATGCAGATATATGGCTTTCCCTGGTAAAATGATAATAAGGATGAACTTTATACATTTAAAGGCATCTAGAGAAAACAAAGGTTGTAATGGATTACAGCCTCCCACCACAGTACATATGTAGTTTACAGTGACAACAGTGGTGGATTTAGCACTCAGGAATTTTGGAATAATGACTCTTTGACTCCAGACACAAGGAGACAAAGACAGCCTTTTCTTTTTTTAGTTGGCTGCCGGCTGAAATAAGTGTTGCTGTCCGCCGTAGTTCACTAACTAATTAACTTAAACTCCATGAATTGGTTGAAGTCTTGGTCTCCCGCTGACATTTTGATGCAAAACAAAACTGAAGCTAGCTTACAAGTCCTGGGCAAAAAGTCAGCATCCTCACCAGCTGATGACAGATGAAGATGTGGAAGTAAAGAGGCAACATTGTTCTTGGATTGCAGGATTTATTTATTTTGCACTGCTATTATAGTATAATAGAGTAAATGTAATATCAACACAAAAAGACACCCTCCAAACTCTTTAAAATATCCTCTTACTACAGTCCCACGCGTGCCACTTTTCCATGTGAAAACTCCACAGCTTGACAGCCCTGTCTTGCCTTGTAACAGTTCCAAAATTATATGACAATCACTGTTTTGGGGAGGGGTCTAGTAAATGGTAAACCTGGATAATATTACTATAAAATCACTGTACATGCTAAACCTGGAGGCAAGCCAATAAAGTAAACAGTCATCAGTCTTACCTGCACATTTAACCTTTTCACATCGGCCAAACCAGGCTTAGAGGGGCCAATGAAAGCAGTGACTTGATACTGAGGCCAAGACAAATCGACTACAGCAGTGATACATATCCCATTTTATGGTGTCAAAATACAAATGAAGTCACACAAATGAAATTTGGTTCCCCCACACACACACCTACACTACAGTGAGGCTTTGCAACAAAGCAACTTATACTGAAAAAGTAGTCTTTGGGTCCTCGATTGGCAACATAACACAGCGCACAGTTATGTAACCAATGTTTGTTGTGTTCCTGAATGGTAATGCATGTGTAGGATTAAACACTCTCTAAAGAAAAACGAAACCAAGCCTATTTTTCACACGAATGCACACTCACACACACATGCTTATCAACAGATTTGGGTCACAATTTCATCAGTTTATGAGTTGATGCATGTACATGTCTGCTTAAATACCCAGAGGAGGTTTGCTAGATTTAAGAGGAACAACACTGCTGTCTGCCTCTTAGTCTCAGGTCATTACCTTTCAGTGGGTGAGGTCAACTCTTTGAGAGCCACATTTTGATAGATTTAGATTTATAATGGGTTGAAAAGGTTTTACTGTACATAAAGTGGTCTGAACACTTTCTGTTGTCGTTTCCAATCTTTTTGTGCTTTGGATTTATTGTCTTGTTCCCGTCACTGACACGAGACGCTAAAGAAGTAGCAAATCAAAGGCTAAGACTCGCCCAGAATGGAACAACTACAGAAAAAACACAGTGTAATCATCTTGTTACCCCATTACCAGATACCGTGTTTTTCCACTTGGTTTGAAACTGTTTTAGAATTGGACACAGCATTGAATCCATCATTAGGACAGTCATGTTATTGTAGTGTAAGCTATTTGTAGAATTAACGATTTTCATTGATGGTTTCTTGACCTTCTGTATGCTCACGGGGATCTGGAGAACTGTCCTGTCTGTCAGCGACCACCTGAGGTCACAACCTCTTACTTGGCAGCTCGGTCTATGCAGTGAAGCAGGTCAAGAAAAGGGTCGAGAAGAGAAATAAATAATTCATTGTTCACATAACACCAAGCCACTGCAATCAGTCTTTCTGAATAACTGGAGTACTCCTTCTTTGAACATATCAGTGGAAGTTGTGTTGCAATTTCACCCTTACACCCCTGCCAAAAGGTGAATAATAAAGAGTCAAAGTGGTATGCTTTTAGCTAACCTCCACCTGGATTTAATTTTGGCATCAAAAAGATGTTATTTACCTGGTTAAAGCTGCTTTGAGCAATTCTGGAAAAAGGTAGTTGGACCCCAAACACCAAATCAAAATGCTGTAGCATCTTTCAAGAGGCTATACGTAAGCACTCGTCACCTGTCAAATTCATCTTCCAAACAAATTGCAGGCAGCATATCTACCCCTATCGTAAGAAACAAGGAAATGCACAGTCTCTCCAATAGGTCTTTCATTCTTTCAACAAACATCTAACTTAGCAAACATATTAACACAGTCAGTGTTGTTGTACAGTTAGCTACCTTTATAAGCTACCATTAAATTGCCAATATTAGCATTAACCACGTGGAAAGCAACACCAATGTTAACTCTTGTTTTTACCTCTATTTCTATCACTTCTTTCTTTGCTGCCGAACGTGGGGTTTTTGTGCCCTCAGGGTGACGCTACTTCTGCATCCTCTTATGTTGGACTGTGGGCTGACCGAGACTTTACGCTGTAAACCTCAGCCGCCACAGCAGCACGCTCTGTGTTTAGCCCAATTGGTTAACATGGGCACCGAATGGAAGTGGGAAGCACTGTGGGATGCTTTGCAACACTTACGAACCTGTCAGTCCTCGACATCAGTTCTTAGTTTGACAAGTCAGTTCATTCAGAGAAAATGTAAAAGGGAATTAAATTTGTTTGCCAGTGAAACTAAACAGTTGTTGGTTCAACTTAATATCTTAACTTCACTCAATTGGTTTTACAATACTCACATAAGACTTTTCTCAAACCTCAGTTCACTTAACACACATTTTTTAAGTAGAACCAGCTCAAAATTTACTTTGTACATTTTTCTTCCTGCAAGCTGTGTGCAATAAACTCTTAATTTGATTGAGTGAATTGGGATTTACAGTGGACGATGACTAACTACTGCCTCTTGAGGGAAAAGTGGTATTATGAGACAGCATGTGCTAGAGCTAGCTGGTTAGCATGCTAACTTCAGTAGATATTTCTCCAACACAATACATAGACCTATTAGAAATAACATCAAAACAGAATATTTTAAACTGAAATTCCTACATATTGGCTAAATCCTATCCAAAGATGGATTATGTTTCACAGTAAGCAAAACATAAAAACACCAAAAAATTACTGTTTTTTTCATCGTCATGTGTGTTGTGTGTATGTGAGTGTTAAATGTTGATTATTTTCAACCGTCAGCTGTTTTACTCATTAATAAGGAGTGTGTGTCTGAGATATATAAACACATAAATACGCACTCATTTATACGTATAAATTTCCTAATTATGACTGTCTTGCCTGGAGGATTTCATGAACCATCTGGGGAGGCCTAAGTGGGTGGAGTGAAGGTACAGTAACCCTGAAGTCGATAACTACTATTGACCTGCCCTTGAGCCAAGCACTTAAACCCCAGCTCCATCATCAGTGAAGCAAGACAGTGCAACCGTGCAGCCATGCCATCATGCAGCTATTCTCCCCCAGGATGCTGTTCTTAATAAGAGGACATTCTAGTCAACATAAGTTAAGTTTGACAACCTGCTTTATGAGGAAGAAATAAGGACATTTTGTTTCCAGACACTGAAATGGAGCCCCAAGCAGAAATACAAGGAGACACAGAGAGAAGATATACGAATACAAAAGCAGGGGGAGAGAGATTAGACTTTGAGGTTTGCAAAGTGCAGGGGGATTTGAGGAAGTGTATGATTACCAGTTTACTTTGAATGCCACTTTAGCAACCACTTACTGTACAATACCTCGAGCAGAGTGAGGGAGGGAGAAGATGGGAAGAGAGTCAGATTAAAACTTAAGGCTGGAATGGAAAGTTTCACCACCGCACTTGTCTGCAGCTTATTTCTGCTGCATTGGTCTTACAGTATGAGTCAGAATATGAATGTGGTCTATAATGTAAAGAGTATATAGACAGAAGCCAAAAGCCCTCCTGGGATGGTACCCAACGTCCTTTAGTTTCAAGTTCCTAAAACAGAGTGGGATAGAGGGAGGAAGGAAGAGGAAGGAAGTATTAGTGATTTGCTTTGGCTGCTGTTCTGCCAACTACTTAACATGAGGAGAGCAAATCCCCTTTCATAAATAAAGGCTCAGCTAACTGCTACTGTTGGCTCGGACCTCCTCAATACTGCACTGAGCTGGCAGACTGGAAGAGCACTTAGGGAGCTCATCACCCACAAGCTTGTGGCTTAAGCTGCCAGCGGTTTTTCAATCTGGGGTCAGGAACACCAGCATGAAGTCTTATGAAAAGGAATAGAAAAACAAACCTTTCAAGGTGTACGGTATCTTGGTGTTTTTGGGATGTCCTGAAACGTTGAGGGCCGTGGTGTTACTTGGCATGAATACCTGAGCAAGTGAGCGTATGAAGCAACTGGATCCTTTTCAGTTTGTAAGGGCAGGACTGCAGCTTGTCCGCAGCTGCTCTTGCATATGACTGGACCAATAACACCTCATTTTTTTTGTGCACATTCATGACTATGGCTCCGGGCCAGCGACAGCCGCGGGAGGCGGAGATATTATGGTTTGGGGTCATTCCCTTCTTGTGAATGCGATATTTTAAGAATGTGTTAAGGGAATTTCTCCAAACTTGGCACAAATGTCCAGTTAGGCACAAGAATTAACTGATTACGTTTCGGTGGACAAAGGTCAAAGGTCACTGTGACCCCATGTCCTCTCGTGAACGTGATATCTCAGGAATGCTTGGAGGGAATTTCTTCAAACTTTGCACAGATGTCCACTTGGACTCAAGGATGAACTGATAAGCATTTGGGGGTCAGAGGTACAGGTCATGACCTTACAAAACATGTTTTTGCCATAACTCAAGGCTTCTTACATATGTAACTAGAATTACAACTGGAATTACGTTACAGTTACTAATCAAAATGTTGTGATTAGAAAGGGCTTACATCCAGACGTTCTTTTTGGGTTGCTGACGGAGAGCTGCACTCTACTGAGTGCACTCTTCTTACAGTATAATAATAATAATAATAATAATAATAACTAAATTACATAGAAATCCATCTGAAATAATTGGTCACTGAGGTGATGCACATTTAGACTAAAATCTGCCTTCACTGATATGAACATACCAGTGTGCTGTTATTGTTGTTGGTGTTACTTGTGTGACATGTTACAATACAGCAGAAATGAGAACAAGCTTTAGTTGATTTAGGTGCAAGATTCATTCTGAAACAAGGTTTCAAATTGACTAACTTTATTTTCTTCATCAAAGACACACCTGGAAAGGAAATGTAGACATTAGGAGCTATTCATTTTTGTTGCTGGTCTGCCAGCCACTTAACACGAGAAGCTATAATCCCTTTTCATAAAAAAAACAAAAAAACAAAAAACAAAAACAAAACAACTTCCAGCCGTGCAAGTATTTCTCTGGGCTAGAGCTTCTTAATTTGTCAGCTGATTTGGTTTGCTGAAAACAAGATGCTCAGAAAATGTAGGTGTGTGTGTGTTAGTGTAGTCGTTTTTCATATTTAACTCTATTTTTGTTTTCTAATTTGATATGCTTGCTCAGGCATCCTGCTTCATATTCACACAGCTGAACTTTTGGATACTATCTCCTGCTTCTGGACACTGGACAGCTCCACAGGGACAGCTGAAAGTTAGATGGCACGCTCAAGAGCACTTTTGTAAAACTAGTTGAGCAAGAAGAGGGTGTAACTCCAAATAAACATTTTCCAACAGTTTCAAAGACATTGAGAACTTCAAACATCAACAACAATGATTACTGTTGTTTGATTAATAGTTATCAGTTACAAATCATTTTATTATCTTGCTAAGACTCATTTTCTCTGGGGAAGATACAAGCTGCAGGGAGAGAACTACAACTTAAGCTTACATGAACAATGTGTCAAAAATACTGTATGTAATGTAAAAGAAGTGATAAACTCACAGAAAGTACATCACCAATTATGCAGTTCCCCTCTGATCTACTGAGCATTTTAGCATTTACAGGCCTGCAACCTCACTGTTTGGTTCACTCTCACAACTTTCAAAATGTTTAACACAACAGGTTTGAGTGAAAAAACACTGATAAACTCACAGACAGACAAAGTTAGTGACTACAACAGGACATGTAGCCAGTAATAAGTCAGAAATATCCATCATGTGTTGGTGGAGACCAAAACAGAGCTAAAACACATGATACGTAAAACAGATGGCAAAAAACATGATGGCAACTGTTTGTTAACATGTATGCCATATCAACTTTATAAGGTAATGATATGTTCATGTTGTGATTACAGCTTCTGCTGAACAAAAATTGGCAAAAATCACGACTCGCAAAGCTTTCAGAACATGTACACCCACAAAGTTGTGAGTCTCAGTCAGTAGGTGATTCAAACAAACACAACCCCACGTGAAGGCGGCATGTATTGTAAGGGAAGGTGAGCAACAGGGCTATTGTACATGAAGGCTCAAATCTGAATCGGTTGGTGTTACTATGACAATCAGTGCCAACTGTCAGTTTGGCAGCGTGAGTGAGCCAGTGCTAGCGGGCAAGCCAAAAATGAAAAAGAAAGTGAAACTTGCCTTGTATTTGTGGAAACTCTTCAATTCAGTGAAAGCTGAAAGAAAAACATTGTGAACAAAATGTGTGAAAACAAGGGGCAAAAATAGGTGACATGTTTTGTCATCGCTCCTCCGTGCACATGCCTTTTTCAGTATTGCTGTCAGTTCATATTGCTATCAGATCTGAGTTACATCCAAGAATAGATATGAACAGTCATCCAGAAAAATATAAGCAGCTATTCAGGAATGAAGACACACAGTGTGGGTGCAGCCTTTGTCTTCAAATCAGATCAGATACTCTTATTACTGCTGGCTTCAGCTGAAATGGCACAGCGAGGGATTTGGAAAGCAGGGCTTACACGCTAATACTACAGTCTAGCTGTCAGTGCATGCCTTGTTCATACGATAAAGATTATTATGCTAATAATTGTATTTATGAGATGTATTCACATCTGTGAAATCCTCCCCCGAGTCTCTTTGCAGTCACCCCGCATCAACGCTGATGTCACCAACTTTCATTTTTCATTCTGTGTGTCTGTATATCGGCACACAAGATTTTATTTTTAATCTGTGTTGTGCTGTTGCTTTCTCAAGCAGCTATTTTCTCACATGCAAATGAAGGGTTTCATTCTGTCAGGATGTAGGAACATTTTGAAATATGCCTGCAATATGAAACTTATGTACATAGCATCGATAATTTTCTTCTATCTGACCGTAGTTTGAATTTCACACTTGATAAAGTTATTTGATGTCTGTTTAGTTAAACTGACCCTTACTAAGTCCCGCCCCTTTTTGCTTTGTGTTGATATATATAATAAAGACTCAAAACAGCGATATATATATATATATATGTAGTCTATCCTATGATGTGTAACTGCGGCAGTTCAGGGCAGCCAACAAGCTTAAACAGAGGGTGGAGGATGAGGAAGAGGGAGAGAGGCAGACTTTCCACAAGTCATTGTTTTGAATTTGTTTGACTCCTCCAGAGAGAATCAAGGTGTCCTGTCAACAGTTTTACAGACATCTCTTTTATAATGGTGGCTTACAAGGTTACATGTTTTTTGGGCCATAGGGAATTTTTTTTTTGCTGCAATACCACAAATGGCCACTGTGGTTTTCTGGTTTTCTGGTTGTTCAAGTGTCATTGGAGCACAGAGCAAAAAAGGGGAGGGGCTCAGGGAGGGTCAATTGAAGTGCTTCGTTCCAAAATTAAACAAATAAAGAAATGGTTGAATAAATAGTTCAATAAAAAGAAGGGTTCATGACATGAGGTCAGTTGGTTTTATCTTAAAAACAATAAGAGGTAGAAATTGTTCTGTAATTAATGAAGTGAGGAGGAAACTACAAGCCTTTGGGTTTGCGTGTGATGTAAAGCTTTGTAATTTCTTTATTATTGATGCCGTAAGCAAGTTATTCTCTGATTTATACACAGAGCTGCTTGAAACTGCTGTCCAACATTTATCAATGGCAGTGTTTGTTTTGCATCTGTGTTTTTGACTCTGAGTGCGTGTGCATGTTAAATTATACTACATCAATAGATGTTTTGACAGTCCTTGTCTAAAAGTAGCCAAACATTAATTATTCATAATCCATTCAGAGAGTTATTGTAGAGGAAGAGAGATCAGAAGGTCGCTTACTGTTAGGATTTTTAATATTTACATCCCATTAAATAACATTCTGCTGAGGTTTTATCACTGCTGATCTCTTTAATGAGATTTTCTCTTTTATTAGATATAGAAGCTGTTGTACGCAGTTTGGTTATGTTTCTCATTGTTGTGTCTCTCTCCTTTGGGGTTTTCCAGGGCCATCCTCAGCAAAATGGTGGCCTGTTTAACCACCAAGCATCAAGTTTTCTTTGAGTTCCCCATAGAGAGGCAAACTTCCTGCCCAATGGGATCTTTTGTTTTGTTATGTCACATATTACACACATGGTGTTTACAAATTTAAATGATAATTTTACAAGTCAAGACAGTCTCAGTTTGTGATAGATTTGTTGCATATTAGTTTAGTTTTGTGTGAAACCACTGAAGTGAACTATGTCTCTCATCTCACAAATTATATGTCACCAACACCAATTTTTCCTTGTAACTTTATCTTACCTGATGTGTTTTAGCCTGCGACTCCTGGTCTTTTTCTCAGAGAAAGAATGAGCAGGACCGGTTGCTCCGGTTGCTCAAACTAAGGCACTGTAGCTTCAGCAGACTTTTAAAATTATCTTTTGAATAACCAGACATCATATGTTGTAATCTGTGGCACAATTCAAACACAATCAAAAAATTATTTGCTTCTTGCCATTAACTAGAGTATATGTTTTCTGAAACAAGGTCCCACCATATCGGTTGGTATCACAAATAAATTGTGTCTACCCGTGTTTTCTTTGGCTTCACCATGCTAACAAATGGGAATATTCCACGTCTTTTTTTTTACCCCAAAATTTGTACGTTTGGCTGTGCAGCATGAGTTTGTAATTACTAGCCCAATGAACAGGCCATTAAGGTTGAAGAGGTTAATGTGTAGTATTTGCAAGGACTGTGAGTGCATAATGAGCACAATATTATACTCTGACACTGACAAGCAAAAACTAGTCAAACACTGTAACCTGATCAGCTGTTTATAACTGGGGTGAAAAGATCCCAAATGTTGGACAAAGAATGTGTATGTGTGGGACAATGTGGGACACATTATGAATGCCTATGTCTATAATTTTGAGACTAGAAAATACGCACTTATATTCTATTCTGCCTCTCAGGTTGTAACATCTGTAGCCTTTGCCCTCTGGTTGATCCCGTAGCACAGAATTGAAAAGTAATTTCCCAGTCTCTATTATAGTTGCATTTCCATGACCTAAATCTGCACAGTCTGTGACTTTGTGGTGACTCACAAATTTCCCTGCTGGATGCTGGGTAGCAAAGGCGGTGACTGGTTAACCTGCACTTCAACCATGTGTGCACAGTTTGATTGACATCAGACAGCCCCCTGGTGACAGCCCTTCCTGCTTTCTTCACAGCTATTGGATGAGCCAGATTTTAGAGTATCATCTATCCTGCAGTGGTTTGACTTTTGAAAACTAGAGCCAATCACAGTGTAGGACATGGTCTCAATATGTGGGACATGGACAAGGGAGAAAAGAATGCTGTGTTGACCCACATAAAGTGGGACACCTGGTCACCCTATTTATAAATGTCAATTGTCTGTCGATGTAAAGCTAAGCATCCCGAAAACACATACACACTCTTCTTTATATACACAGTCTACACAAAGCCAGCTGAATCATGGGTTGGAATATGTATTTATGCACTTTCATCTAATCAGATTTAAAGGTCATATATCCATGACAGTTACGCTAATTTCTCTTGAAAATCTTGATCATGTACAGTTGAAATAGGACATATGTCAGGAGTAAAGAAAGGTATTTCGTTTACAGAGCCTAGAATTAATGTGTTTTATCCCAAACACACAAAGGAGCCAAGAATGACCTCGTACTAATATAAGAAAGACAAGCTAAAGACAATAAATAGCATTTTTAAAACAAATATTCCCTGAAATAAGCAAAATTCAGTGTATTACTTTTAATAGTTAATTCAATAGATGTACTGGGTTTATGCTTACAGGCATCCAGCCTAGTATGACCAACTTTTGCAACAGTGATTTAGTTGTTTTTCACAAGTGTTTGTTATTTTTGTTGTAAGCCTCTGATCAACTGGGACTTCAGGCCTTGCTCAAGACACTCAAGTTACGACAGTTAAAATTTTATACCAAGTCTAATATATTCGCGTGTCAGACCCTGCAAATCTCCTGGCCTCCAACCTTCCAGCTGGACTTCAACACATCAACCCACCAACACAGCAGCCCCGCATCCTCCCAAACCTCCAGGGCTTCAGGGGCGGTCAGAACCGTTTAGCTCCCCAGTGTAAGCTGCCAGCCCTGGGCTTCGAGAGGAGCAGGAGGATGACTGGGACAGCCAACTCTGGAGGAACTGCCCGGGTCAGCAGTTTGACTCAGAAAAAGATGGAGGAAGTGGAGAAGAAAAAGAAAGAGACAAAGGCAAAGTAAGAGCAGAGAAAAAGAAGAGAGGGAAGAAAACATATGGGTGTGGTGTGTACTGGAATGTGCCTGTGCCTTTGGGACAGACTGTCAACGGTCAGTTGTCACTGTACGACAGGCTGTTGGCCCTCAGGGGCCCCTGTCACTGGTCCTGAGCACCTCGGGGTGACGATGTAGGACAGAGGGAGGGAATATAGGGAGAGAGAGATGAAGGAGGAAAGAGAAATGGCTTTGCTTGCACCCTGTCACTGACCCTAATCACCCTTCAATGTATATATATGTGTATGTGTGTGAGAGAGTGTGTGTGTGTGCGTGTAGAGAGAGCACATGTAAAGAAGACTTGGCTTGCATCGGGCAAAGCTGTCACTAACCCTCGGTGCTAAGGGCTTCGCCTGCAGTGGCTGTCAAAGATCTTTGTGTATGTGTGCTCTTGTGCTTTTATCCTTGAGAGAGTCAGTTTGAGTTTTACCGTAATACTTGTTATATCTGTGAAAGCTCCTTTTATTCAGGGCTCCTGGAGAACTGATGCTGAAAGACACTTTGCATACC
>JAJHUR010086883.1:0-13879 GCA_027495735.1 Lutjanus campechanus
TCTATGATTAATTATACACTTTGTATCATATGTAACAGAGAGAGCAACTTAAGTGCTTTTTAACCAGACATGAACCCTAACAACACGGGGCGTCACAATTCTCCAAAGGCAAATACTTTTTTAAATATATATATTTAGATTTCGAGTCAAGATTTTTAAAGATAAACAGATCACTGGTTTTAATGCCCTGGCAGCTGTCATTTGCATTTTTAAATTATTCTTTAAAAACTGCGTCTGTTGGATCAAGTGTGATATAACAGCTGGTTAGCTACGCTGTGTCTTTTTTCTTCAGACACCTGCCACACGCTGCAAGAATGTTGGGGGTGGAGAGAAAATAACATTACCAGTAGCACGGCCAATTCTGCCTTTGACTTCGATGCTTGAAATCAAAAGATCCGTTCGATCGATTTCCGATTCAGTATTGAAATTGTGACACCCCTGCTAACAACACAGCAGACAGGAAGACAGACAGACAGGTGGATTCCTTTTAAGGCCATTTTTAGCCTCAGTGGCATCACTCATTTACAAGAACGTTAAAGTAACAAGCAGCAGTACAACAGGCACAATGGGTCGGTTGCACCAACAGGACTTCAGCCGGGTCTTAAGCTAAGTCAGTCCTAACCTGGCGTTCTAAGTCCGACCTAATAGTTTGCACCATCTAGGCTTTAGCCTCGTTTTCAGTAGCAGGTGTAAAGTCAAAATCTAAGCTGGTGATAGAATGATTATAGCTGGAAATGGAATGATATTCAGTCAGGAATAACTGTGTGGAGCGATGTGGCTGCGCGTCGTTTACACAAAGTTTACACAAATTTGTAATGCACAACATTTGCCGAATTTACAAGAAAGCCCAAATAAATAAGAATTTGTCATAGACAGCATTTCACAAAGTTTATTAAGTTTCTCGTCACTCAACAACTCACAAAATTGCATGATTTTTAAAGGGAGTCCGGAGGATGTTGCGGTTACTCGTTCAATAGTGAAATCAGTTGAAACAGATGGTGTGCTAACTAACATCTGCCCATCTGTTTTATCTGAACAACCCTTTATGTCCTCCGTTACTTTATTGATTACGTTGGACTGCTTGACAGTTACTGTTTTCTTGTGCTGGCTGTATAGCTCTTGTAATTTTCTTACCTAAGTGTGAGATGAAATAACCGTTTCTTCTTTGATCCTCCATAACATTGCTGCTGTTTAGAAACGATAAGCTACAAATCAGCGAGACAATGGAAGACTGTTAATATATCCTAGTGACGCACACTGCTATGCAACATTCATAGTCTTTTGGACGTTCACATGAATGCGCATCGCTAAGACCATAGACCACAGTTAAGATTAGGCTTAAGTTTGGTTGGTGCAACCGACGTTAAATCCACTCTAAAGACTGGTCCAGACAAAGACCGACTTAGCAGTTAAGACCGGGCTTAGTAAAAGACCAGTTGGTGCAACCTACTCAATGACTGATACAATAAATAGTCAAGTGGAAGGGGGCCAATGCAATTACAATACAACAAAGTCATTGTCAGAGCTCCCCTGCAGACAGGGGGTGGGGGGGTTTGACGTTGTACTGCTGGTGACATCCAGTCCAGTCCAGTACCTTGTTTAAGAGCTTGTTTCCCTCCGTCCCAGAAGAGTAGTGGCGTTTCAGTGCATCCAGCGAGAGAAAAGCAGAGTAGTTTGAGAACATCCTCACCTACAGTAAGTTGCTGCATATCAAATCAAATAACCAGGACTATTATTATAATGTTACACGTGTATGTTCCTCCCCAAATAACATGCGGGACAGAGAGGAGAAGACATGCTCTGATGTGAGATCCCTCAGTGAATCGTCTTTGCCTATATGTCTTCTATCTCATTGTTTGTTATGCGTTTTTGCAGGTGTACACCTCCTCCTCCCTCACACATGTCTGACACTCCACGTGGCAGCACCAGCGTACCTGGCAGTGGCAGGACAGGCTGGTGAGGCGCATGGCCGTGTTATAACCCCGTCCGCAGCACAGGCTCTGACAGCTGGTGTCTTTGGCGCACGACCTGCCGCCTGTGCCCGGGGAGTAGCGGGAGGGTCTGCAGAAGCTGGGGGAGTCCTCCAGGTAGACGAGGTCAGTAGTGCGGAGGCTCTGGCCATGGCGACGGGGCCCCGCAAGCTCCGTCTCCCCAGTGGCTGCGTTGGTGACACTCAGCACTCGCACCGCTGTGTCGTATCGATACTTCAGCAGCCGTCCGGTGTCGTGGAACGGAGACAGCTGCTTCCAGCAAGTCCGTACGGCACAAGAGCCGGAGACGCCGTGACACTTGCAGGTTGTTTTCAGCCCGCTCTTCACCGCCTGAGATGAGAGAGAGAAAAAAAAGCAAGGGAGGAAAAAAAAAGGGAGATGTCAGTTCCTTCAGTTTGATTCATTACCTGGCCTCTTATCTGGGAGGTCTATCTGGACGGAGTGAGACAGTTTCCTGAAGGGTCGGTAGGGGGTTAGGAGTGGTGGTCTGCAGATAGTGCGCCTTTAGCCCACCTCAGTCAAAAATTTTGACATAATGGATTGAGGGGGGGTGTTCAGTATGTCGTATTTCATTTACTTCACATTTCTCACTTGGACAGCTCTTGCAATTTTTTTTTTCTTTTTGCTCAATGTGTTGAAACTAGCTCTGTCTGTCTTTTCCTAAAGCCTGAGGCAAAGGTGACAAACAGTGCAGACAGTGGAATCTCTCCACCCTGTTCTTTGTACATGCCTGCTCATGGAAAACATTGATAAGAATTTCTGCGCAAGAAGAAGTGCCAAAAAATATGTAGCAGCGGTTTGTGATGGTGCCCCTGATTTAGGTTAATAGTTCACTGAGCTTGATGGTCAGCGATGAGAACGCGATCACTCTGCCTGAGAGCCGCTGCTGTCTTGGCGGGGGCCAGAGACAGGTCATGCAGACGAAGCCAGAGGGGACCTCTGGGTTGAAAAGTTCTGCTCAGTTCCTCCCTTTGCAGGTATGAACCCCTCAGGGGGCTTCAGAGCACCATTACTGAGGGATGTTGGGGGGGGTTGTGGGCTCCGACCACTTCATGTTTTTGTTAACACGGCTTGTGGTTTCTTCGTGGCCACATTGGTGTAAAGTGAGGAAAACATTTAACTCAGCAGAGATGAGATAAGGCAGTTGCCCTCAGTTCTTCCTGTTGTGTTTTTTTTTTTCTTTTTGTCTCCTCCACCATCTCTGGCTCTGTCTAGGTGTGAGCTACAGGAGAGGGACCCTGGGGCCTGCTATTTCGGAGCTACACAGTGGTGGTTATGAACATTAGGTGGATTTATGAAGAGCACAGTGATCCAGTAAGTGGAAAAAAATGCTCGCTCGTATATTAAAAAGAGGCCACGGTTATAATCGTTCTCTCCGACATGAGACCTTTAATTTTCTGTAGGCCCGCACAGCAAGCTTTATCATGCCTGAGAACACCTGGCTCCAACGATCCCACAGCCGTCTTGTCTCCCTGCTGCACGGCCTCACCCTCTGCCTCTGTACGATCCACCAAGGCCAACGACGGCAGCAAATAAGGGGGCGTTTGTCTGGCTGGCACTGTGCAAAATATGCAGGTGAGGATTCAGTATCCTCTGATTGTGCTCAAGTGTGTCAGAGGTATAATTTTCATGTAAAACTACAGCACAGCTAATTAACCCTTCCTAAGCCCCGCCCTTTTTTGCTCTGCGCCCCACTAACAGTTGAAAAAGATTGGTACCCTGTAGAATATCAGCCAACTTTCTCCTTACCAGTTTCCTGTAAGATGGTTAAACATACAGTCACACTCAAGTTAGCTAATGTTTGCAAAACGTTACCTAATCTACATCAGTCGTTACGTAGCTAGTTACATCGGATAGCTAATGTTAGCAAAACGCTTGCTATCTTATCTACATCAATCTGTAGCTAGCTGGTTACGTCTGATTGCTAAATTAGCAAAATATTTGCTAACTAGCTAGCTAGTCTACATCGGTCATTGGCTAGTTTTTTTTTATAACATTTGATTAGATGTGACATCTTTTTAACATCTTCGATTTTTGATTTTCTTTTCAACATAGACGAGCCTTGCACACAACATATACAGGAAATAAGAAAGGAGAAGTTGATCGAGGTTCCGCTGGGTACCGGTACCCGTTAGAGGCTGAGACAATTTCACTTTTCATCACAGGACTGAGACAGGACCAGAAAAAAGTCAGTGGGAGCAGGTGGAATCGGAAATTACAATGACAATAAATCAGTTCTTAAGATATAAATACGCACTTCTAATATAAATAAATGATATATTCTTTATTGTGAACATAATGTTAGTTGTTCTGTTTGGATTGGGACAGGAAAGGTGAAAGTAGGATTTGACAGGAGTGACATTCCACTCCCGTGTCACCTTCCACCAATCTTGCATAACTGTTATTGGAGCACAGAGCAAAAAATGGGCGGGACTTAGGAAGGGTCAATTGAGCTAAACGTGGCTCTGGTATAGGTGTTATTCTTTAAGCCTTGGGCTTGGGAGGCAACTTCACCCTATAGAGGCAAGGGGGCAATTCCGCTGAGGCACATTTGATGTAATATTTCTACTCCACTTCATTAGGTTTATTTGTTCACACTCACCCGAATTCCGACGTTGATGTTGTGGGCGTCGACCTGCGCCCTCAGGTCCTTGCTGACTCTCTTCTGGCCAAGGAACTTCTTGAGAAACTTGGTGCTGTATTTCAGGTTGTCGCCGCAGACCCCCCACTGCCATGCTTCCCGATGCTGGATGCCGGGGGAGTCGTCACATGTGCACCTCTCCATTCGGCCTGAGCTGCACGCTTTGGCGAGCGCATGGGTCAACGCTGCGGAGGACACCGCCAGCAGGAAGGCAGTCTCCTTGAATGCTGGGATAGATGTAGAGGACATCAGAGGGGGGTGGAAATTACATCAGTATTTGTGGCATTAGCAGCATGTGTTCTGAGTGCAAACTATGTATAGCTTAAGGGATTAATTCATAGTTTACAATCAGCAAACTGAGAAAGACTTTAAGCCAACATGTTTATTTACAAAGAGCTCACTAGGTTGTCATGGTTTACTACAGCCTCAGCATTATTCTGCAGTTTTCTTGAGTCATAATTCCTCTTCTGACCTTTTCTGTTGGTTACGCACTGTTATTTGCTTCTCCCAGAGACATCACCAGGGTATATTTTGATCCAATTAATTATTATTTTGACTAGGAAGGATTTTCCCAGATGAAAGTGGGCAATCATGCCACCCTTTTCCTCTGGGAATGGGCGCTTTCCCGAGATAAAAATAACCACAGGGCTCGAGCGCTCTCCACCGCACCACATTTCTTGGCTTTCTACTCCCTCATTACCTCCATGCTGACCTGTTCATGTTCTCCCACACACTGATATCCATATGCATAAAGCCTGGAAGATCCTTTAGCATTTTCTGTGCACAGCAGACCCGCGTGAAACTTGAGCTATGAGCAATACGGTGATTTAGTATGGACATATCTTTTTTTTCTCCAAGTGGAGCTAATCAATGGTTGTATCAGGTCGTAGAGAAAGTATTCAAGTCGGCAACTTTTGGAAAGTTATTTCAAGGGTTGTATCAAGTGAAGTGGACTGTGCAGAACATCTTACATAGCACAAAATAAAAGAGAAGAGTCAGCTGGTGTTATGGTCAAAAATGCTTTGGTATTACAGTGGCTAGAAGTCTCTCTTCAGATGCAGCAGGGCTAAACACTGGTCGTAACTGAAGCTAATTTCTACGTTGTAAAATCAGTTATGCAGTTAGGAGATGGTAGATAAATTCAGTTTTAAATTTTAAAGTGATCATAAGGAAGAAACGACCAATACGATCAAAATTAATGGTTTAAAACTATTTTGTTTGCTTTTTATTATTAAGAGGTAAACATAATATATTAACTCATGTGTTTTCAAAGTCTGAGACTGTGGGTCTCCTCTTAGACACGCTTTAGTTTACTTGCTTAGTTTTGCTCAATTCCTGGAAATCTGAGGGATCATGATTATGTTATTTGATCCTGCTGACACAGCTGAGCAAGATAACTTGATATTGCTGTTTGGCATCATTTCAGACTGCACCAAATACATAAAAATACATGAAACCCCTGAATACTGTATCGCTGAACTATCTAGGCAATTCTATGTGAGCTCCTTTTGGTAATTAATGTAATAAAATGTGATATTTTTTCACTTCCTTTCACCGTAGCTCCCCCGAATTATTTGGAGCCCCTCTGGAGAGGACCGTCTACCACTGTGTTTGAAAATTGCTCATGGGTCGCACCATTAATAAAAGAAATTCATCTAATATAATATACATTCATATAATTATTTTATTAAAGTTACACCAGGATAATGTTTGATGACCTTTTGTGACAGCTCTGCTTCACTGAACACTGAATTGATTTTGACATCAGCACCAGGGCCATGCAGACAGATGTGGCTCAGAGACACTTTAGCAAACTTTGCCCCAAAATCAAAAATATATATATGTTTCTTCTTACCTGTAGTGCTATTTATCCGTCTAGGCTGTGAGTGTCCGAGCTTTGGAGATATCGGCCATGGAGATGTCTGTCTTCTCTCTAGAATAATGGGACTTAATGCTACTGGGTTTGTGGTGCTCTCACCACAAAAATACATTTGAAGAACTCGACAGTAATGTCTCTTTCCAGAAATCATGACCCAGTTACTCCACAGACATTGTTGAGAGCAGTTTCACGTAGGAACCCTTTTTTTTCTAGTACAAGGGAAATAGTTTCTTAGATGAAACTGCTCATAATTTCTGGAAACATTTGTGCTGAGCTTTTAAAATGTTTGTTTGTTTTTTGTCACTTTGAGCACCACAAGCCAAGTCCAGTCTAGTTCCATTTTATTTCAGAGAAGGCAGACATCTCTATGTCTGTCTCTATCTATCTCACACCAAAACAAACTAGATGGATGAATAGCCCTACAGGCCAGAGAGAAAATAAGTATTTTTGGATTTTGTGATTGTCCCTAAAACGCACTGAATGTCGTCTAAGTGAGTAATGCAGATTTAAAGGAATCGGGCACCTATGCACCTGTCTCAAAAAGGATGAAAGGTGAAATGGATGAAGGCAAATAAAGAAAATAAAGAAGTCTGCGTAACTGGATGGTCGCAGGTTCGATCCCAGCATTAGCCGCTTTGGATCACGGGTCCACTAAGCCTTAAAACTGCAGAGCGTGTTGAAGTTCTGGGCTGAATGAGCGGCTCACCTCTTTTCAGGAGGCTTCCTCGGCCGTCCAGACTGCAGTTCCAGCGCTCATTCCTGAACTGATACCGACACTCCAGGAGGCTGAGGCGCACCGACTCCCGCAGCGTCTCGGCCAAACCGGGTTCCCTGCGACACAGTCTCTTCTGCCGCCTGGTCAGAGTCATCTGCTCGCACTGCTTCAGGTGGGCTTTGCCCGTCGGAGGTTCATTGGAAAACGGACCTGGTAAAAACACCAAGGGTTCCCGACCTGTCAGCCTTGGAGTGGAGAAAAAAAACAACAAAGATTTAGGTGAGCAGACAAATGCAAATTTCTCTAACATTTAAATAAAATGTAGGTCTATCACTGTCTTTAAAATCAGCGATTTTGTGTTGCAGTTACTTTCTTTTACGCTGTTTACGCAGTCTTGCCATCTGGAAATATTTACTTCTCTGTCAAAAAAAAAAAAAAAAAACTAAGAAACGATGTGTCTTAGTTTTTTATATTGTAGTTTCCCTGTTTGATGTAAAAACAATAAATCATTAGTAATCCGTGTACAAAATAAACGATTAAAATAGCGAAATAATAGAGATTAATGTGGTTGAGGTGAATCTTAAACTGCCTCAGGCAATGAGTATGTTTTGTTGCAACAAATTAGCATGACAATTTGCAAAAGTTTAAATGTCTGGAACAGCGTAAAAACGATTTACCGCAATAGTCTGTGCACAATTGCGCGTGCGTAATTTGGCTAAAGTTCGTAAAGGTTGTTGTTATTATCTCCTCTCAGGATTGAAACAACAAAGGCGATCAATTGATGTCCGAAATAAAAAAAAAGGAAATCGGCTGACCCAAAGTAAGCTGCAGAGTGCGAGAGGAGGATGCAGAGTGCAATGAGTCGCAGTAGGCAGGCGGTCCGTGGGAGCCTGGAGCGCATGGTGCCGGGTTGGCGCTGCTCTTCATCTCGCTGATTCTTCAACGGAGAAAGTCTCTGCCATCTGGTCGGCGCACCTCTTTAAGGGGCCCCACATGCACACAGACTTTCAATCCGGTGCGCCGGGCCCAGCGGTCCGCTGGGAGGCAGGGCCCTTTGGTGTCGGGGGGGTGGAGGGTGGGTGCATCTTCTTGCTGCACCCTCATTGGATTCTCCCAATATTGTTACTGTATGTTCACTCCCACTGTAACGCCACCCAAGTGGTCAGAGCTGCAGAATGACTGGGGTTACCAGCTTTAATACAGAAGTCTCTGTAACACTTTCTATGATATATTATAATGCATTAGAGACATACTTATAATGTGACATATCATGCTTATAGCAATACATAACATTTATAAGGCTATAACAATAATAACACGTGATGCATTGTAGTGATATAATACCAGTGGTATAATACTCTATGATCCTTGCCAAAAAATGTCAGTAAGTAAACATGCTTATAATGCATTAATAATGCATTATACTGTGTTTATGTATAATTATAGTTATTAGCACTCATACATATTCATAATGCTTTATAACAATAACAGTTTATGTGCATTACATTTATAATGACTTATAAGGTCAAGCATCATATAACTGCTGGTCACTCGCATTATAATGCATTATATCAGTAATTATAAGGCATTAGTAAATGGTCATAATGAATTACAACTATGAGAACTACAATATATTCTGGTCACACCCAAAAAATCTCAGTGAGTGATATATATTGTAAACATACTTATTATGCAGTATACTGTGCTTATAGCAATGCATAATTATAGTTATAAGCATAAGCATGATTTATGATCATGCCAGACATGAGCATCATAGAAAGTGTTCTCGAACACACCTGGACTCATCATCACGAGGATGTTCTGTAACCATCCTGGTTACACTGGAATAAAAACCTGAAATGGAACCCATTTTTGTGCAGGGAACCTTTGCATTTAAAAATAAAAACTTTTCTTTGATGAGAGAGGTTTTTATTTGTGGTCAGTCTCAACTCCCCAAGTTTCCACTAACTTTTTTTTTGTTGTTGCATAAATTGCAATGCAGTTGATCAGTAGTCTTACAAACAACAAATTCAACATCTTTAAAGCAGCATGCATGGTGGTTTCATGATCAGAGTCTGCAGCTCCACCAGACCCCAAATCAAACCCACAACTCAGGCCAGCATACATCTACTCTGAAGTGTCCTTTACCAACAGGTTGCATCCCTGACTGTGGGGAAGAGAAAAAAGCAAAAAGATAATTCTCCCATTTTAGACATACTGTATTTATTACTTTATAATCATTGTGATTAGGCAGCCTAAATCCACCAAACCTGAAGAGAAATTAAAGCACAGCATTCAGAATTCAACCCAATGGATGAAGAGTTAATGATCCACGAAGTCTGAGATTAAAGGACACAAACATACAGTATATTATTAAAAGCCCTTCAGTCTGTTCTTCCAATGAACTTCATTGGCTCCTCAGAGGAAAACCAACCATGGATGGAGCTCCATCTACTGGATTCAGTTTAGAAATTCAACTTGGAGAGGTTGGAAAGGTTGATCAAAGTCAGTCCAAAGGAGAGGAGATGTAAAATTAATACATCATGATGTCACTAGGTTGCAAGGTAATACTTATTTGCTTGAATAACCATTTGATCAATAAAATGTCAGAAAACTGAAAAATTTGCGTCACATTTTCTTACAGCCAAGGTCATTTCTTCAGATATCAGATATTTGTTCAACTAAGAGTGAAACTCCCCAAAATATCCAGTTTGCTCTCATATAAAACAGACAAAATCTGCAGATTCTCACTATGGTGAAACTGGAACCAAAGAGTATTTGCCAGTTTTGCTTATATAGCATACACTTTGATTTCGGCCAGGTGAAATCACTGTGTTAAAGGAGTGATATAACAGCTTCAGCTCCACGTTATTGAGTGGGCTAAGACTCAGAGAGCAGCTGCAGCAGCAGGAGAAATTTTGTTGCACCCACATATCAACTGACATGATTTTTTAAAAATAATTTCAAATCCAAAATAAGAAAGTGTACACAAACTTAGATGGCAATATTTCAAATTTTGATTAAATCTGATTTCTAATGCTTTTAATTGGCTTAATATTATGTACATAAGACCCTATTGCAGAGGCACTGCAGAATCTCCCAAACAATAGAAGTGAATGGTGACCAGTTTTCAAACGTAAGAAAAAACAAAACAAAACAACAGAGTAAAAACAAAATGTCTCCATACTGCTCATCTCCTAAAGCCCTAACATGCCAAGGTGACTGAAAAAAAATATTTATACCATGTTTTTTGCCTGAATCTTCACGGTCGATCTTTAGCTTGGAGCCATGTTTATGTGCACATGCACACTGGCTGTGTTATGACTGCGTGCAAATGACATGTCGGGACATTAGAAGACTTAGATTATGCCAGACAGGCAGTATGGAGGCATTTTTATGTTTTTTTTTTTTTTTTTCAGTTGTTTTTTACATTTGAAAGCTGGTCCCCATTCACTTACATTGTTTGTGAGATTCTACAGCACTGTTTTCCTGTGAAACTCCAGCAGCAACAAGAGAAACCTGACCCACAACAGGCATGAGGACAAAGAGATAATGACTGAATTTTCATTTTGGGGTGAACTATCCCTTTAAAGGTTTTTAGGATGGATTGTAATCTAGCTACTTTAGATTTACAGTTATCTAAAATTGAATTAATTAATACTTTTTTTCCCCCTTCCAATCTACTGCTCCACACTCCAGTCCAGTGGGTGGCGGTAATGAGCCTATAAACTGATTCGCCAGCCACCATTAAGACACAAAGAAGAAGAAGACGCGGGTGGTGATGACGACGACGCCGGAAAACGCCATTTTGTTGTAGAACAGGACCAGCGACGGAGGACTGAGAGGCATCAGTAAAGGTAGAGATACTATCTGTAAACATTGAACATTTAAGTGTCCTACAGATATGATTTTTATCTAAATAAGGATGGAGACAAAGAATAAGCTAACTTCTTGAGAGTTTGATGTGAGTTGTGAAAACTTGAAGCCGTTAGCGGTTTCCTTAGCAGTTTAACTTTAGCGCGACTGTTCGCTTAAAAAAGTTTTTAAACATTTTATGTCTTAATATTAACTCGTCTGAAGTAATAACCAGCGAATATATCAGTCAGTGTAGTCTTTTTTTCTCACGAGTTTATTTTTTCTCTGGCTGGTTTAGTTAATGTTAAAGTGAATCTGTGACTCCTAAAACCTCTATAGCTAGGCTAATGTTAGCTTCTGTTAACGAGCTTCATCTGGGCTAGCACTTCCTCCTGCTTTATGGCTAACGCTAGTTCACTAATAATCAGAGTTTAAAGGCAGTTAGACACACAGCTACACGACAATTTAGCGTTAACGTTTGAATATCAGTTAAATTTCATACATGATACGCTAGATAAATGTCATGATGTGTATAATTTAAAATAAGTCTGTGTGTAAATACTTTGACATTTTCTTCTGTGGGCGGTGGAGTCAACTGACCCACCTTAATCCAAGTGATGACTCTTAGGGCAGGAGTTATTTTATTTTATTTGACTTGGCATCGCAGGCGTCTGTCTGAGGGAACATAGGCGATGTAACTTAACTAACCTGTTGGTATGTGCTCATAGTTTTAGTAGTCCATAAAATAACTTATTATTTACATGGAGCTAGAGTTGTGTTTTTTTCCTTAAGCTATAGTTGTAGTCGTTTAAGGGATAGTTATCCTAAAAATGAAAATTCGTTCATTTTCTATTCAACCTCATGCCAATTGAAGGGTATAGTCCTTAATGCGTATTTTTGCATTTTGTTTTCAGGATAACGGGCTTGATTTTACATTGACAAACATTTGTCATGAACTTACAGTGGATGACTTATTGTCTCTTGTCATTGTCTAAGTATAACATTGCGTTTGGCTCGTGTCCCTGCAGGCTTGAGCTATGAGTCTGAGGAAGGGGAGGGGGTGCTTCAACTTATTTGATATAATATCTGTAGCCCCTTTACACTGGACAAAAAAAAAACAAAAAAACACTAACATCTGGCTTTAGTCCTCAGTGGGAGAGGGTGCGATCGCCATTCAGTAGCAGGTCAAATGACTCAATAGTGGAAAATTATCAGCCCTAAGTTCAATTGGCAATGATGTAAACATGACACTTGGTTTGGTCATGTTAATTTCTGCACCTTTTTTGGTGGAAGCGATGAGGGCTTGGTTCCTCTGCTAATAACTTCTGTGGCACTTTCATCCCTTTTTCATACACATCTGCTGCTTGGCTTGACTCAGTGCATCAGCACAGCGGCAGTAAGTCCCATCCTATCCTGCAAGTGAACATGAAAAAGTAAAGTAAAGTAGATACCCTAAAATACAAACCGCGACGCGGGAGAGAAACCAGACTTCCAACTGCAGTGATTCAGTTAGATGCTACAAAAGTAGAGCTCTGAACACACAGACATGTTTCTTTCTGCTGTTCTGCAGATATAAGACAACCCAAAAAAAGGAATGAAAAAATGTTATTCAACACAGCTTTTTCTAATGAAAACCAAATAAAGAACAAACAGGCTCAAGCCCAGCTGTACCATGCATGGAAATGCAGCATATTTTGCCAACTCAGGAGTCAGAACAGAGTTGATCTCCAAATAATATTATACGTTCATAATTTTCACTTGCTTCTGCACAGACATGCTGAACTGTAGAGCCAGCTGTTATTAAGGAGAGTAGTGAGCTGCAACAGAGTGAGGTACATAAAACATAGTTGAATACAGTAAAGAAAGGACTGGATTTTGATCTGCTTTTTTTAGCTAATATTAATCCATCAAAATCTTCCCGGATCAGTAACATCTCTAACAATTAACTGAATATCTTTGGGTTTGGTTTGTTGATCTAACAAAAACAGAAAAACAGAGATGCTGAGCTGGGTTTGAATAAATTGTGACCTTTTACAAACCAAACATTTAATCAATCTGCCAATTATTTTCTGTATTTATTAAAATTATTTAATTGTAGCCCGACAATACACACTGTGCTGTAATGACAATATTTCCTACACAGCTACGGTGTAGTATAGTTTCACAAGAAATTTTACTCCACAAAACATTAATGGTAAGGTCTTGGTGTCAACCCCTCAGAACTGAAACAGAGGGGCCTTTTCTCTTCACTGGACATTTTGCAGTATCAGCCAACAATCATACAGGCAGAAATCTGTTGTACACAAGGCCGTGATGTCAATTACTTCATAGACAATAGACGCAGTTGTCCAGAGTTGAACACAGCGAGAAGATATGTTGTCATCTTACTCGCTCTTGCTCTTCCTGAACTAGAAGAATGTGTGCATGTAACACACGGCTGAGCAGAACAGGCTGAGGCACGTCTCCAGATGTCAGCAGACATTGTGTAAAAACCTTAAAACCACTGGAGTATAAGCAGGTGGTGGGTTGAGGAAAACGCAACAGAAACATCATTTGCAGCACTTGGTCACTGAACAAGTTTTGGAATATACTGACCATGTTGGTTGTTAATGTCCTTTTTTCTTTCTTTTTCTTCGTGGAGCAAAAACTTTTCTGACTGTTAGGGTGAACGGTGAAAGAAATAAGAAAAAGAATCAGGCTGTTTTGATTTTTGTCAGACATGTGACAAGTAGCTGATTCATCAGTTAGTTGATCAACCGAAGATGAATTGGCACTAGGTTTCAGCTGATGGACGATGC